>CM077653.1:9933683-10106183 GCA_039707465.1 Rhabdophis nuchalis
AGCGATATTCCCTTACGCGTTTCAATCACCGACCAAAACCGAGCCAATGGATTGTCAATTGAATTTCTCCTGCAGAGCCCGATCATCTAGTTTTGTCGTGAAGCACGGGTATCCAGATATCTATAAATATATTTTCCTAGTTTCCAGGGGTTCATAAATTGGGATGGCAGGAAAGAAGTCCAAACCTGCATTTAACCTCTGATGTAAAATGTTCTCCAGAATCTAAATCAGGAATCGCACACGAGCCTTTTTTTTTTCTTTTCTCCCCTCCTAATCTCCTTTCTCTCTCTCTCTCTCTCTGCTATTTCTTTTGTTTTCGTTCTTGTTTTTCCCTCCTGCTATAGATTCTCAGCCGGAATTGTACCATCCAGTGAAAAAAGGTTGGTTTCCCCTTGATCCCTTTGAAATGCGCTCTCCCTCATACCCTTCCCCCCCTTTTGAGTGGATTTTAATCCCTTTTAATTTTCTGTTTCATAACTTCAGCTTCACTTCAACTTCCCTCCCACCCTCCCTCCTGCTTCTATACCCAAGGTTGCATTAGCGGCTGTCCCTGATGCTGTAGAACAGGGGTCCCCAACCTTTTTGCCACCAGGGACCAGTTTCATGTTTAAAAAATTCCGCGGACCGGTGGCCATGGCTCGGCTGGCGGAGAGAGGGGGGGGGAGCGGGGGAACAGGCATTGCATGCACGTGCAGGGGAGGGTGAGTCAGCTCCCTCGCCCCTCTCGGGCCCCCAACGGCGCAAACGGCCGCACCTGTGCTCTCCCCCGCCCCCCCCGGTGCGCGCTCTGCCAAGGGGGCTGCTCCCTCCTCCTCCACTCCGCCCTTTTTAAGAGTTGCGCTGCTCACTGCGGCCCGGTTCCTATCAAACCACGGACCGGCACCGGTCCACGGACCGGGGGTTGGGGACCCCTGCTGTAGAAGTCAATTTGGTGGCCCCTGAACTATTTAGCAATCATACATTATGGCCACGATAAATGTCATTAGGCTGATGATATATAAGTAATTAAACAGTGACGAGAGCCTTCCGAAGTTTTGAAGCAGCTATTTGGGATCAGGTGATAGAGGCCGGCTGAATTGGCTTGGAGCTGATATGTGCAGTTTCGAGATTAAAATGCTGCTTTTATTACAGCAGGTTTTTCCCTCCTCTCTTCTTTGCCATGGGGTAAACTCGGTTAGAATGGTGTTTATAAGGAGGATTTAAACAGGGCTGATATTTAAAACTCTTTCTGAAGAGGGGGAAAAAAACCTGTAAGCTGTTAGAATTATGTAAATCTCTATAAACTAACTTGGAATGGATATGGGCAAAGGTGTGAGCAGCATTAGGCATTATTATATGGGATTATAGAAGTAATGTAGACTCTTGTCAATTTTAGAATAAGGATTGGATGTTTTTTTTCATCTAGATCCCATATATTTTCTCTAGCAAAAGAGAACCGGAAGCCATTCTTTTAAATAGTTTTCTTTGCTTTTTCCCCCTTCTTCTTTGCACTTTTATCTTTCCTTTTTTTTCCTTTGCACTTCTATTTTACTTTTTGCTTCTTTTCTACCTTTTGTTCCTCCACTTGTCTACTTTTTATTCATGCTTTGGAAATTTAATAAAAAGCATTTAAAAAAAAAAGCATTAGTTGTTATTGAAAGAATGGGGCTGGACTTCATGGAGTAAGATTTTCAACCTGTTGGAGAACATGATTAATATTTTACCATTAAAAAGCTCTTCAGGAAGTTCACTGTTGTTAGTCAAAATATTTGTACTGTAGATTAAAAAAAAAAAAAAAAACCCGCAGCCAGTAGGGATCTCTGGAATTAGAGGCGTTTCAGGCTTCTCCCACCAATTGTTTTGCAGCTCCTGTAATTCCCAAATAGTGAAATGAATTGTAGCAGCGATCACCAACTGGTGGTCGGCGAGAAAATTTGGGTGGTCTGCAGAAAAATTATTTGCTTTTTTTAATTTTGTACTAAATCAGGTGTCCTCAAACTATGGGCTGGATGTGTGCAATGGACATTTGTATTGCTGCAGGGAGTCTCCCCACCCCCTTTGGGGTCTTTTTGTGTGGGTCAGAGGGGGGCAGAAATTCCAACTTGGGATCAGCTTCGGCCTCCTGGTGTGGGGCTTTGAGCGAAGGCTGGAGGGAAGCGCTGCTGGTAGCAAAGAGTTGGAGGGCCTTGTTCCAGTGGGACTCCATCATGGCCTGGACCCGGCTGACCATCTCAGCCTGTTGAGGCTCCAGGTACCTGTCCTTGCACTGCTGCAGGCCTTCCCTCTGCTTGGAAAGCCTATGCTCGTAGTCCTCAGTGAGGTGCCTCTTCCTTGGTCAGATCCAATTTGAGCTGAGCTGTTTTGCCAGCTCTTCCTCCTGGTGGCTGCTTAGCTCCACCAACTGCTTCCTGTTGGGGCCCTAAGGAGCCCAGGTGGGCAGGCGAAGAGTGGCGAGTAGAGGCTGGCAAGGGCTCAATGTGAGTGACATCCAGTTGGCCCACCTGGGCTCCTTACCCAACCCCACCCAACCACATGACCACCCAGCCACACCCAGCCAGCCAGTCGTTAGGCAGATCATATTAGTGGTCCCTGAGGTCCAAAAGGTTGGAGACCTCTGAATTATAGTTAGGACAATTAGTACCCACACAATAGTGAATGCAATACGTACGGAAATGCCGATGTGCAGCTTCCGATTCTTGACGGTGCTGTAAGTGGCCATGTTTTCTTACTTCTTCTTCTCCTCGATTTTACTGGATTCTGTTGGACTACCACGTCAGGTGGATGTTTTCATAACAAAAAGCACAACAACATAGCTAGGGAAGAAGTTGAACCTTGCATCTAATAGGATTTGTGTTGCCCATCAGAAATTACTGATTTGGCTTTCATGGAGAATCTGCCAAGTATAGTTGTTATACTCGTTTTGATTCTAATAGTCACGGATATAAAAATTGTCAATTGTTGATTTGTGGAACCCAGGGCAGCCCTGGGAAATAATAATAATACTAATAATAATCTTTATTGTCATTGTAATAAGATTGTAATAAAATTACAATGAGATTGGTTTTATTCTATAAGATTAAATAAGCAACGGCTCATCACCGTGTTTCCCCCAAAATAAGACAGGCTCTTATTTTCTTTTGACCCTCCTCATGGCTGCTGCTGTGTTGCAATATTTTTGGGGAGGGCTTATTTTAACGCATGCGCTCATAAGCCCAATTGGGCTTATTATCCAAGGAGGTCTTATTTTCAGGGTATTTATAACCAATTTCATTGTAATTTTTACAATGACAATAAAGATTATTATTATTATTTGCTTTGGGTAAAATTAGAAAATACCAAATTATTAAGGCAAACCGCAGTATTTTTTTCTTCCGAAACCTGTAAAAACTGGCAGCAATTCCACCCCACTGGCTGGCAAACAGCGAGAAGGATTTTTCCTAGTTCGTTTTAGCTAAAACGGCAACGCATTTCCCCACCTTCTGATTTCTTTATAGCTTTGTGCTGTGTTTTTTTTTTCTTGGCCTGCCTGGTTCTTCTAAGAGCTTTTCCTCTGAGCCCCCGTGCAATTAAGGCTGGTAAGCTGGTGTAATGGTACCCACTTAGAGTCTTTGCAGCGAGCAGACAAAGCATAAAGCTGAATGCTGAGGATTGATTGTTGGTCGATGGCCTAGGAGGCGTTTTCCTTTTTTTGGGAAGCTGGGAATCACTTGACTTTGAGGGGTGGGAGAAATGCGGTTTATGGCAGCCTTGGAAAACAAGCCGGGCCATTCCGAATATGTTTGGAATCCGAAGGAGTGTTTTTAAGAGACTTCAGAGAGACTTTAAAGGGATAAGCAGTAGAAGCAGATGTCCTTGAGTCTGCCTTGGCACTTTAAAATAATTAAAAAGAATGGGGGAGGGGAGATGCTTCCAAAGACAGCTTTATGTCTAATAGATACTTGTTAAGATATTCAGCCTCATATTGGGTTGACAATATATATGAGCCTATGTTCTTAAAGAGTTATGTAGCTTTAAGAACTGTGTTTGAATTCTGATTGGCTGTGATTCTCAGCTCTACCATAAAGCAAGCTCAGAATCACAGTCCGTTCCCTTTTCGATTCCCTGTGCTGAGGAGCTGAAGCTGTGAAGACCGAAAAAGTATTTGTTTTGCATCACTGTAAGATAACTCTGTTTGGTGAAGGACTGTTATTATTGTTTGAGAAGTTAGTCGGAAGAAGTATTTTAGTTGTTTCAAAGTAAAGACTATTTATTTTCTTACTCTCAGAGTTTGTAGAGTTTGTTTGTAGTTAAAGCAACGTATCTCTTTACTGTCCGGTGTATTCCACTATTCCGCATTTATTTTCTAACACTGGTTACGGGACCAGAGTTGTAACACCTGGTTCTGAATCCAGAGTTGCTAACAATACTGATTGACCGATGCTTTCTATCTGTGTTGACTCCTGAAACTGTCTGGTGAAACACACACACACACACACACACACACACACACACACACACACCATTAGATGGAGCAAGACTTTGGTATTCAAGACTGAAAAATCTGGGATGGTTTGAAGATAGCATCAACTACTACTGCTATTAATCTTGAATTAATTGTGGAGGTTTGGTTCCTCCATAACCAGATAAAGATTCTTTCTTCTTCTTCTTCTTCTTCTTCTTCTTCTTCTTCTTCTTCTTCTTCTTCTTCTTCTTCTTCTTCTTCTTCTTCTTCTTCTTCTTCTTCTTCTTCTTCTTCTTCTTCTTCTTCTTCTTCTTCTTCTTCTTCTTCTTCTTCTTCTTCTTCTTCTTCTCCTCCTCCTCCTCCTCCTCCTCCTCCTCCTCCTCCTCCTCCTCCTCCTCCTTCTTCTCCCCCCCCTCCTCCTCCTCCTCCCATATCTGTCCTCAGACATTGCCAATCATGTCAGCAATCCTATTTTTGTCAACAGCCGCACGAAAAACTGCTGCCGAGCTTTCTCCAAACCAGTGGACAAATATAAAGCTTTAGTGGTGCTTCAGAGAGAAACAAAATTCATCCGAGAGAAACAAAATTTAAACTTCTCCAGCAAGCGGCCTTTTTAGAATGACTTCCAGGCTTGTTCTTCAGATAGGCTGATAGTGCAGGGTGCCTAAAGGGCTGGGTATTGCCGTGAATACAACAAAGGGCAACACCAAAAGATTGGGCAGGTAGTACTTGACTTAAGACCTCAGCTGAGCCAGGAATTAAGTTATTGCGGTTAAGTGGGTCACTGTAGGAGGGGGAATGGCAGAGCCTGGGGGCAGAGTCAAAAGAGGGATCAGCTTAGAATCCCTACATAGCCACAAGTGAACTAATTCCAACTTCTCTTGAATTCCGCTGTCCTTATCAAAATCCAAGTAGGTACTAAACTCGTGATGGCGAACCTATGGCATGCAGAGCCCTCTCTGTGGGCACGCACGCCATCGCCAGCTGCTCTTCTGGTTTCCAACGTGCGCATGCACGCTGGCCAGCTGGTCTTTGCGAGTGCCAGAGCTCCGGAAAATGGCCTGAAAAATGCCCCAAACCAGGCTGTTTTTTTTGCCCCAAAACAGCAGGAAAACAGCCTGAAAACAGCCAAAAGACAAGCCAGCTGGTCTACGGGTTTTCGGTGCTCTGGCATGTGCGTTCCAGTTTGGGCACTTGTTGCCAAAAAGGTTTCGCAATCCCTGTACTCAACCTTTACTTGAGCCTATTCTTCTGCATTAGCAATAAATCAGTTTAGTTAAACATTCACGTGTAGACCTGACCTTTTGTGCCTGACAATCACCATAAGTCCGCAACTGATTTTACGACTTTTTTTGCTCTGATGGTTAGAGCAAACATGGTGGTTGTTAAATGAACACAGCCGTCGTTAAGAAAATCCATTTTATCCAATGGACGGGGGGTTGGGTTTTTTTTTTTTTTTTTTTTTTGCCAGAGACCAGAAATAAATGCCCAAAACAGGCAAAAACGTCAAAAACCATAAGTCACATGATTGTGGAGCATTGCAAACAGCGGTGGAGGCAACCCTGTTGCCTAAAATGCATTTCATGTGACCAGGAAGTTTGCAGTGGTTGGAAGTTCGAAATCGGGACATAATTACCTTTTGAAGGATCCTTTGTAACTTTAAACAGTTGCTAAGGGACTGGTTGTACAGTTGCTAAGGTCATAAAGTGAGGACTATATGCATCTTGGTTCCATCAACGAGTTATACCTAGAGGAGAAAGTACACCTTCCACAGAAAAATCAGTTTGGACTGTTGCTAGTTAGTAAGAAGCGACACGTATCCTTGAACCTTCTGAGTAGCCTCCATTTTCATCATGTAATCTGCTCAACAATCCCTTCGACATTGTCCATTCTTCGTTTCTCTAGTCCAGGGATTGGCAACCTGTGGCTCTGGAGCCGCATGCGGCTCCCTGTCGCCAGTCGGCACCACAATTGATAGGGCTTTCAGTTAGGACAGGTAGAGGAAGAAGGATGCCACGCTAGGGGAAGACTCTATGGTGGTGGTGGTGGTGGGGAACCAGACTTCGGGTCAGCAGAGGAAAAAGGACGCCATGCTAGGAGGAGACTCTATGATGGGAAACTGGTCAGCTCCAGAATTAAATGGGAGGTTTCCGTTTAGGACCTTTGTGGGTCTTTGAGTGTTTAAGGTTGCCGACCCCTGCTCTAGTCTTAACATTTGGCATCCCTGTGACATGCGCATTAAGAAAACGAAACTTGCAATTCATGTAGGTGCATAGCCTGACAAAAATGATTGATTGATTGATTGATTTTGCTGTGGCTGGATCTCGTGTTCATTTATTTATGTCACGCCTAATTTCTCTCCGTGCAGGCTCTGGCCTGGTGGATCTGGACGGGCTGATCGGAGCAGAAGAGAAAGTGATCAACAGCAAGAGCAAGCTGGATGAGAACGTGGTAGGCCCCTTTGCATGGAAATTTGCACGGGAAAACTTGTGCCTGCACACTTTTGGGGGATTTTGCTAAACGCGTGAAATTGCCAAGCGGGCGTCAGAAAGATGTTTGTTTATTTTATTTATTTTTCATATTTATAACCCGCTCCCATCTCACAACAAGGGACTCGGGGCGGCGAACATAGAATTAAATCAATAAATACAAAATACAAATACATAGATATTAGATGCCTGTGTTGTAACCGTTTTTAAAACCCTCGTTTATAATTGGCGGTGCTGGGGTTACGCAAGGCCGGCTAGTTGAAAGAAGTGAGTCTTAAGACATTTGCGGAAGAGGCGGAGGTCAGGAATGGTGCGGATTTCAGGGGGCAGGTCGTTCCAAAGGGCCGGATTTCAATGTTCCCTTGAAGATAACTACTAGCAGACGTAGCAATTGCGGAACTCCTTAGAAATGCAAAGGATTATGGCTCCTGCCGTTGTTAGCGCCTCGTAAAATTCTCTCTCTTGTGATTCTTTTCAGGTGATTGATGAGACCCTCGATGTGAAGGAACTGATTTTCAATCCTGAGCGAGTTGGGGAATTGGAGGATGGCATTCCGGTATGTCTTACACCCATCAGTATAGATTTACTGTTAGAACCGGGGTGTCAAACACAAGGCCTGTGGGTCAGAACAGGCCCCGTGGGGTGCTTGAAAACCGCGAAGGACCCGGCCCGCGGTGCCTCTGCATCGAAAACGGAGCTCGGGAGGGGCTCTGCTCATCGCCGCGACGGCTTCCTGCAACCCTCCGCCAGCAAAAACGGAGCTTGGGAAAGGCCATGCGCAGCCTGCCCAGGCTCTGCTTTCAGGCGCTGCAGCCCTCTGCCCACGAAAACAGTGCTCCATTTTTTTGCTGGCAGAGGGCTGCGGGAGGCTGTCGCAGCCAGAAACGGAGCTTCGATGAGTGAGCTTGAGCTGGCCACGCCCCTGCCCCCCACGTCAAACACAACCCTGATGCTGCCATCAACGAAATCGAGTTCCGATTTCCCTGTGTTAGAGGGAATCACATACTTTGTTACGGACAGCATCCATTCTTTAATTATACCCAAAACGTAGGAATTATTCAGTGTTGGTTTAATGCCATTGTTCCAAGTAATGCTGCTATGTGATGAAAAAAAAAGCCCAATTAACCCCAATTAACCCCAATTAAAAATCTCAGCATACTTGAAAGATTATTCTCTATCTACTGGAATGGGAAAGATGGGTTGAATATATTCAAAAGAAACATAAGACCAACAAGTTTAAAATAGCTTATGAATGAATGGAAGTGGAATGTATTTACTTTTCTATATAATTGAAAAAAGGGGAGTTAAAGGGTCAAGGGAGGGATTGGGAATTACAGATAGTTAGTTAATGTTAGCAAATGATTGTTAGACGTTTATAGCCTGTATTTTGCTCTGGGAAGTCAGGGAGGGGGCGGGGGGAAGGAGGGAAATACTTGTAAAATGATAAAATGAATAAAACTTGTTTATAGCAGGAAAAAACCAACCCAATTATTAAATCCGCACAACACAGAGACGAGTCTGGTTCGCAATCCAAAAAGGTTTATTTACAGAAAAATAAAAAGTGTTTGCAAAGGCAGTCTCCCAATCTCTTCCCAAGTGGATGAGTATAAGGAGAGCAAAGAATAGCATTCTAACCGTATATTTTTTAGGCTCTTCTCGTCAGAAACTCTCCCCCTTTCTGGTCATTCATTTACATCGTTTCTTTCATCATTCCATATTCTAAAGCAGGGGTAGTGAACCTTTTTATATCTACCGCCCACTTTTGAATCTCTTGTTAGTAGTAAAATTCTCTAACTGCCCACTGGTTCCACAGTAAGGGTGATTTATAAAGTAGGGAAGTAACTATAAAATTTATGAAGCAGAGTTACAGCAACTTAAAGCATGCACGGGCGATACAAAGAGTATATTTTCAGAAATTTAAATTGTCACGGGGAATTTTATGAAAACCTAATGAAAATGTTTTTAAATAATGCTATGAACAATTTTTATAAAGTCAATTAAATTTTTTTTTTAAAAAGGAAAGTGCTTCAGGATCAGACAAAACCCCTACCGCCCACCATGAAAGCTGGAACGCCCATTAGTGGGCGGTAGGGACCAGGTTGACTACCACTGGTCTAAAGGGTCAACTGGACACTTTTTTGAGTGGCCCCTATCTCCTATTTAGGTTTTCCTGGTGCCTTTTCGTCTGAGCAGATGGCTTCCTATCTAACTTGTACGTAGGCGCCTGTAAACAGCTTGGAATAACAAAGGTTATTTTGTCCTGTTTACTGAACACACTTTGTGATTAGCAAAAGCACAGTAACATTACTTTAACTTTTATTAACTTTTATTAAATTTCTATCCCGCCCTATCTCCCACAAAGGGACTCAGGGCGGCGCACAGGAACTTAAAATCCAAAAATACAAACAATAAAAATCTACAAAATTTAAAACTACAATTAAACAGTTTAACCCGTGCTAAAAAGAGAAATCCAGCTCTAATAAATATGGTTGTAGCAGCTATGCTAGGCCGGCCATATGGAAGAAATAAGTTTTTAAAGTCCGGCGGAAGAGGTGAAGGTCGGTGATAGTCCGGAGGTCTGGGGGGAGGTCATTCCAAAGGGCAGGGCCTGCCACAGAGAAGGCTCTTCCCCTGGGTGTCGCCAACCGGCATTGTCCAGCGGACGGCCCCCTAAGGAGACACATTTTAGGCAAGAATATAATGGCTTATACCAGTGATGGCTAACCTTTTCCCCGTCGCGTGCCAAAAATGGGGGGAGTGTGGGAGGGGCGGTCATGCGTGGGCGTGCCCATACCCATAATGCTATGCATGCAACCTCGCCCTCCTCCCTCCCGCTTTTGGTGCACAATGGACCCATTTTTCACCCTCCCCAGGCTCCAGAGGCTTTCTAGGAGTATGGGGAGGGTGAAAATAGCCTCCCCCCCCCCTCGGAAGCCCTGCGGAGGCTGAAAAATGGCCCTATGGGCAACCCGGAAGTCATACCCGTACTTCCGGTTTGTGCATTGGGTTGTCTTTAGCCCTCTGGAGACTTCAGAAAAGCCTCGGGAGGGGGGCAAAAAATAGTCGAAAAAGAAGGCCGAAGTCAGCTGGCCAGCGCACGCGCATACATTCTGGAGCTGACAAGGCAATGCCTCGCGTGTCCTAAGACAGGGGTCCCCAACCTTTTTGGCACCAGGGACCGGTTTCATGTAAAAAAAAAATTTGACCCAGCGGGTGTCAAGTCACGTGGGCTGCACGCGCGTTCGGCGGTCACGTGGAACCTGAGGCGGGAACCCGTGTCTCGTGGGAATGCGACCTGGGGAGGGCGCCTTGCATGCAACCGGGCGGGAAAGCTGCCAGGGGTCCCGGACGAAGGATCCTTGGTTGGGACAGGAAAGGACGGGCTGCGTCCTGAGCAGGAGGGCCTGGCAGCCCCTCCCCCCCCCACCGCGGGGCCAGGTGGTGCCCCGAACCCCCCCAATGCAGGCTGTTGCCCCTGTCTGCCCCCGGGGAGCGACCCGACCAGCCGCCAGGATAGCGGAGCAATGCTACACTTTCCTAAGAGTTGCGCTATTCTCTCCGCCGCTCACTCCGGCCCGGTTACTATCAAGCCACGGACCGGCACCAGTCCGCGGCCTGAGGGTTGGGGACCCCTGCCCTAAGAAATGGCTCCGCTAGCCGCCTATGGCATGCGTGCCATAGGTTTGCCATCACGGGCTTATTACATTTAACACTGTAAAGCAGGGGTCTCCAACCTTTGCAACTTTAAGTCTGAAGGACTTCAGACTTAAAGTTGCAAAGGTTGGAGACCCCTGCTGTAAAGGACTACAAAACCAACCTTTTAACATTTGACAAAAGAGTAACTTAATATCTTTTTGTTCACTCCCAACCAATGCAAGACGCTGGAGACCTTGGCTTCCTCAAAAATCCGGTTTATCGGGTACATCGTATTGGCAGGATCAAGGGTGAAACCCAACACTGAATAATTCTGTCGGGTTGTTTTTTTTTTTTGCTATAATCAAAGAATAGATACTGTCCACCCCCCTTTTGTGTCACAGGTCATGTAAGTGATGAACTTCTCAAGTGATGAACTTCTCAGCACTCCCTCCTGCCCGTTGCTAGGGCACGTGTCTGGGTTCCAAGTAACACATCCCATTTAATAAGAACTCCAAGGCAGGCAATTCGTCAAAAAACAATTTATTTGGGACATATCAAATTAGTATGATCCTGGTGAAAAAAGTGCTCCCTGGTTTTTCACCCAATTAAAAGTCAAACTTTGTCTGTCTGTCTCTCTTACACACACACACACACACACACGAGTCTCCAGTCACATGGTCCGATCAGCATACAGTCCAGTTGCTAGATGACCTCAGTCTCCCCCTCCTGAATACCTGCGGGAATGTCCTTGGTTCCCAGGGGAAGGAATTTTATTTAGGCTACAATACCCCAGCTATCTCTACATCCCCCCCTCCCTGGCTCCTTGCTTCAGCCCTGAAGCAATGAGAAGTGAAACCTCCCTAGGAAATTACAAAAAGGAAAAAAATTTCAGCCAACTTCAGGGTTGACAACATGTTGATTTGGCCTTGGTTCTCAGGAGACTTATCGTTGTTTTGTCTGGCACTTTGGAGGAAAACATTCTACATTCCATAAGCGCCCCCCTCCCCCTCCCAAGTAGGGTAACTAAGAAATGAAGCAAGGAAAATACAGCTTCAGCTAGAGTAGTTTCGAGGGTTGCTATCCTTTTTCTCCAGAAGGATTGTTGTAAAGAACTTACAACAGTTGAATAGAATAGAATAACAGAGTTGGGAGGGACCTTGGAGGTCTTCTAGTCCAACTCCTTGCCCAGACAGGAAACCCTACAAATGGTTATCCAACATCTTCTTAGAAACTTCCAGTGTTGGAGCATTCACAACTTCTGGAGGCAACTTCTATGCCACTGATTAATTGTTCTCACTGTCCGGAAATTTCTCCTTAGTTCTAAGTTCATTTAATGACTATTCGAATGGCACTAAAAAAAGGGATGTGGCCATTGTATTTTATTTATTTTTTATTTTATTTTATTAAATTTATACCCCGCCCTTCTCCTTGTTAGGACCCAGGGTGGCGCACAGGCATCTTAAAAACACAAAATACAATAAATATCAATTAAAATGTAATTAAATTCATTAACCCGTGCTAAAAACCCAATATTAAAAACCCTACCAAATTACAAATTTCCTTAAAAAGTCAGAAATGGGGGGCTATCCTAGGCCGGCTTGTTGGAATAAGTACGTCTTAAGTACGTCTTAAGTACATTGGCGGAAGAGGCGGAGGTCCAAGATTGTGCGAAGGTCGGGGGGTAGGTCGTTCCAGAGGGCCGGGCCCGCCACAGAGAAGGCCCTTCCTCTGGGTGTCTCCAACCAGCATTGCCCGGCCGATGGCACCCGAAGAAGACCCTCTCTGTGGGAGCGGATCGGGCGAAGGGATGTATGGGGCAGGAGGCGGTCTCGTATAGCTAGGCCCCGAGCCATGGAGCGATTTAAAGATGATCATCAGTACCTTGAAGCGCACTCGAAAGGCCACAGGCAGCCAGTGCAGCTCGCGCAGGAGAGGTGTTACGTGGGTTTGCCTTGGGGCACCCATAATCACCCGCGCGGCCGCATTCTGTACTAACTGTAGCTTTCAAGTGCACCTCAAGGGAAGCCCCATGTAGAGAGCGTTACAGTAATCCAGCCGGGACGTCACAAGTGCTTGAGTGACTATGCGAAGGGCTCCCCGGTCCAGTAAGGGGCGCAACTGGCGTATCAGGCGTACCTGATAGAACGCCCCCCTGGCCACGGCCGCCACATGGTCCTCCATTTTTCACACTTACGACCATTGCGGCATCCCCATGGTCACGTAATCAAAATTCAGATGCTTGGCAACTGGTTCATATTTATGACGGTTGTGGTCCCCTCTGGTGGACCTCCTAACAGGCAAAATCAATGGGGGGAAATCAGATTCACTGAACAACTGTATTACTAATCTAACAACCTAGAAATAAGGAGACATTTTCTGACTGTGAGAACAGTCAACCCATGGAACAGAAGTTGCCTTTGGAGGTTGTGGGAGCTTCATTACTGGAGGCTTTCAAGAAGGGACTGGACTGCCCTCTGTCAGTAATAGTGCAGGGCATTGATAGCTAACCTTTTCCAGACCAAGTACCCAAAGTTCGTACAGATGCCCAAATCCCCAAAATGCAATACACCCACACCCCTGCGCATGCGCCCCAATGCATGCCCCCCCACGCATGCACACACTTCGGCCACACACACACCCCATGCACATGTGTGTCAGAGACCCAAAGACCAGCATGGGTGGCGGAGCTGAACTGGGAAGATAGCTCGTGTGCCATCAGAGAAGGTGCCATGCGCCACCTCTGGCATGCGTGCCATAGGTTCGCCACCACAGATGTCTCCTGCTTGGGGGGGTGGACTAGATGACCTACAAGGTCCATTCCAACTCTGTCAATCTGTTAAAACGGCAGCGCTTCACTTAACCCATGTGGCAATTCTCGTGTTTCTTGCAGTAGTGGAACAGGGCTTCTCACGCGTGTCTACCATGCTTCAACCTCTCCCTGTTACGTTTTCCCTCTGGCAGAAAACGGACCGTTCTATGCGCGACGACTTCAGCTTCAGCAGCAGCGCTCTCATCGGCCTTCTGGTGATAGCAGTTGCCATAGCTACGGTTATAGTCATCAGCTTGGTGATGCTGAGGAAGAGGCAGTATGGAACCATCAGCCATGGGATTGTAGAGGTGAGAAGGGCCTGGGGACGCATCCCCTGAACCCGGACGTAGAGCAGAGCAAAGGCCGGGGGAGAAAACGAGTAGAATCATTGCTGGGGAATTACATGGTTCAAGGCCTTTTTTCCAACATTGGGATTGGGAAATGAATTTTCAACAGGAAACCCCTAAGAATATTTTAGTCATTTCTTGGGTAGCATCCGTATGCAAAAGCAGGTAAATCAGCATTAGGATTATACTTCCTTTTGGGCTATGGATGCTAAAGCTCTTGTGAGAAAAATCTCCAAAGTCTGGTGCTGTTCAATAAAAAGTTTAGTTGTTTTCCTTACAGATGTTTCCTTACACAACTAGGATAGTGCTCTGAAGACGTTAATGTTCTGACCGAGGCTTCCCAAGAGCAGGAAGCAAACTCCTGGTCCCGACAAAGAACCCTTCTATTAATTTACTGCGAATTCTGCTCATTCACTTCCAGCAAAGTCTTTCGAGGGAGGATTTACAGTCACAGACCTTATGTGGCTTGGAGAGCTGCCAGGCCAATATCTGCAAAACTTGGCAAGGAGTCTCTCTCAAACCAATTAAACGAACTAATGGTCTCCTGCAAACTCCACTCCCCTTTCGCTCCTCTTTTATTTCCTCTAGGAGGGGCCATTCATTGTCCACCTGTGGCCTTCCTCCCAAGTCGACCCCTGTTCTTTAGCTGTTCCCTTCGTCTGGCAACTCTGCACATATGCACCCTGGGAACAGGCTCCAGCTGTTTGTCTGCCTCACTGACCTCTGACTTTGAAGGCAACTGATAACTAGCGGAGGGTTCTGGCCCCCTCTCTGCCTCTGACACAGAGTCCTCATCAGAGCCTTCCTCAGACTCCAGGACTGGCCCAGGTTCCTCCCCAACCTCCTCACTGTCCGAATCTGCTGCCAGCTCCTCTGCTGGCCGGTGGCAGGCCACCACAGTTATCTAGTTGGGCAATGAAACATCTGCAAGATAATCGCCAAACCCATAGAGCATCAAGGACTCTACTGAGCGACAAATAATTCTCTTCTATCGATACACTAGAACAGGGATGTCCAAACTTGGGAACTTTAAGACTTGTGGACTTCAACTCCCAGAATTCCCCAGCCAGCTATGCTTGCTGGGGAATTCTGGGAGTTGAAGTCCACAAGTCTTAAAGTTCCCAAGTTTGGACATCCTTGCACTAGAAAGACTCTTTGTTACTCAAAATAATCTCTTGGCTAACTGATAGCATCTTCTTCTTCTTTTTGTCCCCATAAAGGTTGACCCAATGTTAACTCCAGAGGAAAGGCATCTGAACAAGATGCAGAATCATGGCTATGAGAACCCAACATACAAATATCTGGAGCAGATGCAGATTTAAAGGGTGTTGAAACGATTGCATCCCTGACCAGCAGATGTTTAGGGGAGAAAGGGCCAAAATAGTCCATTGTTTTGGATCAACTACTGACCAACTGTCGTTTGAAGAGGACTTCACCTTACATTCAGAGTTCCTGGGTCATTTAAGACTTAAATTACTACTGTAGAATTTCAATTTCCATTCTTTTAAATGGGCGAGGAAATGATAATATAACAATATATGATATATAAAGCGTAAAATGGGAAAATGGATCTATTGCAGATATTTGAGATGTAATTTTTTTCCTTTTTTAAGAAACCTAATCTAATGAGAAATCCCAATGCTGTTGTATTGTCTAATAACAAGCTCTCAATATACACGAGAAATACTGTTTTATTTCTGATTCTTCTGCTTGCATATTCCAGGGTATTTGTACCCCACCACATTGTATAAAGAAATAATTTAGTGGCTCTTCGGTCATTCTGGCTTGCGGGGTTGAAAGATTCCTTCCTTCCTTCCTCCCTCCCTCCCTTCCCACCCATTGGGATTTTGGAGAAAACAAACTTCATAAACATTATGGAAAATGGAATCGAAGAAAATCTTCGATGCCAGTGACCTGTACAAATTCTGCTGTGTGGCTTGGTTCCCCCCAAAATCTAGAGACCCCTGTAAAGACGAGGCGGGGAAACTGCTCTCTCATTTTAGGATCTTGGTAGTGGAATTATTGGGTCAGGATTTGAGCAGGTTAGGATGGCGCACCTGCCTTGCTTTCGGAAGCCAGTCCTGCTGTAGAGTTGGAAGCTTTGACGTTCGGATTCAGCCCTTCCCTTCCAGCGTAACTTCTCCTTTTTAAGCCTTGCCTAATGTAAGCAAATCTTTCTTGTTAATGTGTGCCCCCCACCACCTTCCTCCTCCTCCTCCTCCATTCAGGGTAACTCATGATCGTTGCAGGTTCGGAAGGCAGGTGGGTCTTCCTGGGGAAGTTGGCTGAGGCTGGGGCATGTGTGTATCAACAGAGCCACCGGTCCTGCCCTGGGGTGGGAAAAAGGCCGGCATCTGGAGAAGCAGAAGAAGAGTGGACCTACAAGGTGGCTCGCCATTGTGCGCAGCGTTATGCACCCCAGGGAAACACGGTTTGAGAAACGGAAGAGGGAAGGAATCGGCGGGCACTGACGTGTCAAAAGAATCGCTCCATTAACCATCATGTCTTTGTAATGCCTGTATAGTTGGTGTTAATCCTCACAGCGGTTTTTTCTTTTTTCTTTTTTAAAGAAAAATTCTCGAACTTCTGATAAACCTGTGTTGTAATTTTTTTCCCCACTCTTTTTTTTTTTTTTGGTGAATTTTCTTTTTAACTCCCTCTCCACCCCACCCCCATCCCGTATAATTTCTCTTCCCACTATGCACAGATTTACTTAACCTGCAAAATTCCCTAGTGTGGTCTGTGGGGAATGTAGAAAAAGTTGGAAATTCATCAATAAACTCCTTTAACTTCCAGTTTCTGATTCCGGTTATCTATCCCTGTGTGCCTTCAGGTCACTCGTGTTCAAACTGGAGTTCCAGGAAGTCCCTCACTTCCCCTTTCCCCTAAAACTCAAGGACAATGGCAAGTTTTCTCAGGCTCTTTTATCCTGAGTGTGTCTCTCTCCCTCTCTCTGTCTGTCTGTCTCTCTTTCTCGGTCTCGGTCTCTCTGTCTCTCCCTATCTTTTCTTTCTCTTTCTCGGTCTGTCTCTCTGTCTCTCCCTATCTCTTTCTCTCTCTGTCTTTCTCTCTCCGTCTCCCTCTCTTTCTGTCTCTTTCTTTCTCTCGGTCTGTCTCTCTTTCTCTCTCTTTCTCTGTGTCTCTTTCTCGCTCTCTCTCTGTCAGTCTTTCTCGGTCTGTCTCTGTCTCTCCCTATCTCTTTCTCTCTCTGTCTCTCTGTCTTTCTCTTTCTCTGTGTCTCTGTCTCTCTTTCTTTCTCTCTCTCTCTCTGTGTCGGTCTTTCTCGGTCTGTCTCTCTGTCTCTCCCTATCTCTTTCTCTGTGTCTCTGTCTCTCTTTCTTTCTCTCTCTCTCTGTCGGTCTTTCTCGGTCTGTCTCTCTGTCTCTCCCTATCTCTGTCTCTCTCTCCCTCTCTTTCTGTCTCTTTCTCTCGGTCTGTCTCTTTCTCTTTCTCTTTCTCTTTCTCTTTCTCTGTCTATCTCTTTCTCTCTCTCTCTCTCTCTCTCTCTCTCTCTCTCTCTCTCTCTCTCTCTCTCTCTCTCTCTCTCTCTCTCTCTGTGTCTGTCTGTGTGTCTGTCTGTCTGTCTGTCTCTCATTTTAAGCTTCATTATTACCTCAAACAAACATATTTAAAACCATAACGAAAAGGATGGCCTACTAAGCAAGTCAATACTCAAATCTCACACAATCTTACTAAGGGCTCTTTAGGGATAGCAAAGATCACTCAAAAGGGTACCACTTCTTGCTACAGTGCCCAGCACTAAGTTTTGGTCAGAAACGTCCCACAAACAACAATCCTGTTGTTTTTTTAATGAAATCTTGGCACTGTGACTTCATGGCCCTGCTTCTCTGATTGCAAGACCTGATTTTGATTGGGTAGCACATGACTGGGATGGGAATCAAAAGTCTGAGATTTTTAGTGGGAAAAGCTTGGAAGCTGCATAAAGATTCCCACCCCCCAAAAAAGCTGGTCTTTATTCACAATTAGCTGAGAAGCCGGCGTTGCCCGGTTATTTATTTACAGGGGGGAAATATCTGGACCAAACGTAATTTCTAATGTTGAATTTCCCCCCCTTGTGGAGTACGGCGAAGTCGTAACCATGGCAACTCCACTGCCAAGTACAGTAGAAGCCATTTGAAGGCACAGCAGGCTGTATTGTAACTGAACACGCACTCCGAGGGGTGTTAGGGGTGTCTTACCCCCACCGTATTTGTTTCCAGAGAGTAAGTCATCTGTGACCCAAGTTTGGTTGAAATTGCTCGAGGCATTCTAGAGTCATACACAGCCACGCTCAGTTTTACATAGAGAGATTCTTTAACACTGTTTAAAAAAAAAAACCCAGGCAGATTAGCTCAGAATGATGGGAGCTAAGAAGTCTGCCTTTTCATTTTGTAGCCCCTGCCCTGTGGAGCATCCTGTCTCCTGAAGTTTGTTTCAGTTATGACCCTTTTACAACCTGTGGACTTCAACTCCCAGAATTCCTGAGCCAGCATAGGAATTCTGGGAGCTGAAGTCCACAGGTTGTGAAAAGGGCTGTAGTTACCCATCCCTGAGCTATACTCATACTGGATTTCAATATTGCAGGTTGGGAGGAAGGGTCCATCTGGAACAAACTTATCAACATCCATGGGACACCTTTCAGGAGATGTCTTGGCTTCTGCCTTCCGATTCTAAATAAAATAAAAATTGAAGGTAGAAGGTCAGTTACTCGGTGCGAAGGGGGTGGGGTGCCTCAGTGGCTAAAGATGCTGAGCTTGTCAGCTGGATAGGTGACAGCCCGGGTTCGAGACCCAACCGCCACACAACTGGGTGAGCTCCCATTATTCGCCCGAATTCCTGCCAACAGTTCAAAAGCATGCAAATGCGAGCAGATGAATAGGTACCACTTCGGTGGGAAGATAACATGAGGGGGCCACATGGCTACCGCAATGTTTTTGCGCAATGCTCCCCTAGCTTAGAAATGGAGAACTGACCCCCCTAGAATCAGACACGACCAGACAGAAACCTTTACATTTTTTTTACTAGATGCAAACAAAGTCATGGAGATCAGCGGCTATTGGGCCGATACAACTCTGGAGACCATATGGGCCAACAATGACCAACTGGTGGTCATGGACCACTGATGGTCTACAAGAAAATTTTGGTGGTGGTCTGCAGAAAAATTATTTGCATTTTTTATATTGCACTAAATCCGGGGTCTTGCAAACTACG
This sequence comes from Rhabdophis nuchalis, assembly GCA_039707465.1. Classification (NCBI taxonomy): domain Eukaryota; kingdom Metazoa; phylum Chordata; class Lepidosauria; order Squamata; family Natricidae; genus Rhabdophis; species Rhabdophis nuchalis. Next base: position 9,952,596 of record CM077653.1, read on the forward strand.
GTCCTTGGGCCAGATAGGTGCAATGAATGTTTGTGATGCTGCAGGCAGTCTGCCCCTTTGGGGTTTTTTTGTGGGGGTCAGAAATTCCGACTTGGGGGTCTGATTCGGCCTCCTGGTGTGGGGCTTTGGGCGAAGGCTGGAGGGAAGTGGTGCTGGTGACAAAGATCTGGAGGACTGCATCATGTCATGGAACTGGCTGACCATCTCAGCCCATTGAGCCTCCAGGCACCGGTACCTGGCCTTGCATTCCTGCAGATCTTCCTTCTACTTGGAAAGCCTGTGCTCCTAGTCCTCGGTGAGGTGCCTCTGCTGAGCCTCCTCAGTCAGATCCAACTGGAACTGAGCTGTTTTGCCCACTCTTTCTCTTGTTAGTTGCTTAGCTCCAACAACCGCTTGCTGTTGGGGCTCTAAGGAGCCTGGGCGGGCAGGCGAGGAGTGGTTCGGGGGCGAGGGGTGAGTAGAGGCTGGCGAGGCACCCCTCAATGTGAGTGACATCAACTTGGCCATGCCAGTCACATGGCCCCCTAGCCACACCTGCCCAGCTAGTCATTAGGCAGATCATATTCGTGGTCTGCGGAATTTAAAAGTATGAATTTAGTGGTCCCTTGAGGTCCGAAAGGTTGGTGGCCCCTGATCTGGGCAACTGGTGGACTTCTTGGTGCAGTTGGTTGGCCATTGGGAGAACAGACTATTTGAGCCGATCCAGGAGGGCACTTCTGGTGTCCTTATGTTCTCGAAAAACTGAAGCGAGCAAATGCAAAGCCATTCATGGAGTGAATCACATACTCACTGCAGAACTTTCCAAAGGTTCTGAAGAGCCCGAGGGCAAACAGCACACTTAAGAGCTCCCCATCCTGTTTGAGCATCGGGTCTATTGCTTTCTGTCCTTGAAAACTGGCAACAGTTGAGAAGGGGTCTCTGAAAAAACAACAACAAATCGGGAAGGTAACCATAGAGATCTTTGCGTCAGTACCGTCTTGAATTGATGCAATAATATTTGCACAGGCAATTATTGTTTGGCAAACAAAGCATAGCAGGGGACAAATAACTGAAGTTTTTGCGGACGATCCTTTTAATGTATCAGAAAGCGCTGAAATGAACATTCTTGCTCCATGCTGGGAATGGGACGTGGCTGTGTGTGTGTGTCATGTCTCGGATCTGTCCTCTGTTGCCACCATTAGATCTACTTTTTCCTCTCTATTGGTGCCTCATGTTGGAATGCTTGATATGGATCAGAGGTTCCCAAACTTGGCAACTTTAAGACTTGTGGACTTCAACTCCCAGAGCTGGCTGGAGAATTCTGGGAGTTGGAAGTCCACAAGTCTTAAAGTTGCCAAGTTGGAAACCTCTGGTATGGATAAAGAAGCAAGGGTAAAGGTTCCCCTGCATATATGTGCTAGTCGTTCCCCACTCTAGGGGGTAGTGCTCATCTCTGTTTCAAAGCCGAAGAGCCAGCGCTGTCCGAAGATGTCTCTGTGGTCATGTGGCTGGCATGACTAAATACTGAAGGCGCACGGAACGCTGTTCCCTTCCCACCAAAGGTGGTTCCTATTTTTCTACTTGCATTTTTTACATGCTTTCAAACTGCTAGGATGGCAAAAGCTGGGACAAATCACGGGCGCTCACTCCGTTATGCGGCGCTAGGGATTCGAACCGCCGAACTGCCGATCTGCCGATCTTTCTGATCAACAAGCTCAGCCCTCAAGCCCTCGATTGATATGGATGCAAGCCACATAATTTGCCCAACATAATGTCTCTTCTGCATTAGTAGGACTGATTTGATTTGATTTGTTGGCTACTCATTTCATTTTCAGATGACTTAGTGGCCAAGCCAGTAAGACCACAAAGAATAACTGCTTCTAATAACAATAAAGATTACATCAACCACCAAATCTAGGGAAAGCTTCCTTTGTCATCACCGGAAAGCTTTGAAGAATTTGGAAGGAGACAGGATTCATGGAAAGCTACGAAGAACCAACACTGGATGGGACCAATGGAGAAGCCAGCATCAGGTTCTGACAAAAGCTGGCAAGTATGGAAGTTGTTTAATAGGTACAATAAGTGTTCTGACTGAGGCTTCCCAAGAGCGCGAAGCAGACTCTGTCCCAACGAAAATCCCTTTTATTAATATACTGTGAATTCTGCTCCTTCACATCCAGCAAAGTCTGTCGAGGGAGGATTTACAGTCACAGACCTTCCCTGGCTTGGAGAGCTGCCACATACCAATTGAGCGAACTGTCTCCTGCAAACTCCACTCCCCCTTTCGCTCCCGTTTTATTTTCTCTGAGAGGGGCCATTCATCATCCATCTGTGACTTTACTCCCAAGTTGACCCCTGTTCTTTAGCTGTTCCCTTTGTCTGGCAACTCTGCGCATGCGCACACTGGGAACAGGCTCCAGCTGTTCATCTGCCTCACTGATGTCTAACTCTGAAGGCATCTGATAACTGGCATACGGCTCTGGCCCCATCTCTGCCTCCGACACAGAGCCCTCCTCAGAGCCTTTCCCAGACTCCAGGACTGGCCCAGGTTCCTCCCCAACCTCCTCACTGTCCGAATCTGCTGCCAGCCACGTTGGCCGCTGATGGGCTACAACAATAAGATCCAGAGACACCCTGAACAAATGGGACTACCCAGTGGCTTCTTCTGTTTGAGATTGTGATGACAATCAGACAATAACACATATGTATACCTGTCCATTGTGCGCTGATCAACGTACACCTGAGGCAGAGGTGGGTTTCTGCAGGCTCGCACCTACTCGCGAGAGCCGGTTGGTGAAATTTAGAGAACCGGTGAGAGGGGGTTCCACCGGCGTACCTGGAAGTAAATCTGGCCCACCGCTGCCAGTGACCCAACGGGAAGGAAAGGAAAGGGAAGGAAGGAAGGTAGGAAAGAGAAAGAAAGAAAGAAAGAAAGAAAGAAAGAAAGAAAGAAAGAAAGAAAGAAAGAAAGAATGAATTTATCATCACAATTGAGTCCAAAATTTTGGTTGCTAAGCAAGAGCGTTGTTAAATGAGTTTCACCACATTTTAAAAGGTGGCCACTCCCACCCTGTCACTGACTGCCAAGCCACGCCCACAAAATAGGCCACACCTACCGAGTAGGTTCTAAAAAAATTTGAAACCCACCACTGACCTGAGGACTTCATGGTAGAGTGACAGAACACAATTAATGTTACTAGTTTCTGGGCAAGTTCTGTTTACTTCGTACCTATTTTCATCCTATATTTTATATTTTAAATTTTTGCCATATAGCATGCCTTGTTTTCATCGTGGCACAAAATAAACAATCTACTACTTACACGTTTGAAGCCTGCTCCCACAATCCCTTTGAGGTTGAAAGCCTGCTTGGTTTGAACCCAAGCCACAATTTTCCTCTCTATTCTCCTTTTCCCTGAATTTCAAACTGTCGGCTTATTTCTTTGTTGCCTTGATATATCTAAAGAGTTTTGAAGCAGTGCTGGAGGCAACCTGGCCTCGAACCAAAGAAATCACAAGACATCCGAAGAAATTATAATCCACTCGATCAATGCAACAATTTCCCTAAAGAATAAAATTCTAATTATGTGCCTGCAGCTTTGTGTTTCAGGAAACCTTTCACCCCTTTTCAACTTTTTAAAAAAAAATATTTTTTGGCGTTTATCCTGCATTGCAAATGATGTTTCCCTCCCAAGAAAGTTTGCTTTATGAATTTAATCAAACCTCCTCCAAGCAGCTTCAAAGCGTGGAAACGTCTAAAGGGAGGAGATAACAATTCTGGTTTTTTCGGAGGGTGATAATTGTGAATCAGGCCTAAAACAGAAAGATAGGCAGGTGGATGTAGATTGCTCTGTATCTCTTTTTTCTATTATTCATTTTGACAACAGGAAAGCGAAGTAACCAACTGACGATTAAGGAGATAGAAATAATTGCATTTGCAAAATGCCAAGATCCAAGTTTAATCTCTCAAATTGATTAGATAAATATTTGTGGGAGATGGAAATCACCAGGGTTGGAAATAAGATTCAGCTGTTGTGGCCTTCCAGCAGCCAGCATAGCTGGTGGCAGCCTCAAACAGTGAGGAGGTTGGGGAGGAACATGGGTCCTGGAGTCTGGGGAAGGCTCTGTATCGGAGGCAGAGAGAGGGCCAGGGCTGTCCGATAGTTATCAGCTGCCTTTGGAGTCGGAGACCAATGGGGCAGAAGAACAGGTGGAGCCTGTTCTCGATGTGCACATGCGCAGAGCTGCCAGGAGAAGGGAACAGCTAAGGAACAAGGGCTGACTCTAGGTGGATGGTGAATAGCCCCTCCCACAGGAAATAAAGAGGAGCGAAAGGGGAGTGGAGCTTACAGGAGACAATTAGTTCAATTCATTAGGATGAAGATCTGTTCCTGTCTTCTTGCCAAGTAGTTGCTGCTACAGAGTGATGTTTGGGAGATATCGGCTTGGCAGCTCTCCAAGCCTGATAAAGGCCTGTAATCGTGAAATCTCTTGAAAGACTGCTGTCTGGGACTTTGCTGGAGAGGAATTCCCTTCCACCTAAATCAAAGGGATTTTATTGCGATGAAGTTGGCTTCGTGCTTTTGGGAAGTTTAGGTCGCCGCCCTGGGTCCTTTTTTAGGAGAAGGTGCGGGTTATAAATTCGAATAAAATAAAAATAAAATAAAAATAAAATAGGTCAGAACATCAACTGTCAGTACTATCAGTATTGGTATGTGTGTGTCGGAAACCTAGACATTTATTTTCCCCTTGTCTTGGAAAATTGCAATTATAAATAACGCTCTCTACATGGGGCTCCCCTTGAGGTGCACTCGGAGGTTGCAGTTGGTTCAGAATGCAGCCGCGCGGGTGATCATGGGAATCTCAAGACATTCCCACATAACACCACTCCTGCGCGAGCTGCACTGGCTACCTGTGACCTACCGGGTGCGTTACAAGGTTCTGATGACCATCTTCAAAGTGCTCCATGGCACGGGGCCTAGCTACCTACGAGACCGTCTACTGCCCCATACATCCCTACGACCGACTCGCTCCAAGGGAGAGGGTCTTCTCTGTGGTGGGCCCTACCCTCTGGAACGGCCTAGCTCCCGATCTCGGTACCATCTCAGACCTCGGCTTGTTCCGCCGGCACTTAAAAACTTACTATTTTCATCTGGCCGGCCTAGCATGAGCTACTCTGCACCCTACTGTTTTATAATCGAATCAAAGTTTTAATTTATAGGTTTTAAATTTAAATTTATTTTAAGCAGGGTATTGATTTAATTTAGTTATTATTTAGTAATATTTTATATTTATGTATATTTATCTTAAATCTCTTCTATCCTTCCTCTCAATATATATGTGAAATATTGTTTTATTTCTGATTCTCTGCTTGCATTTTTCAGGGTATTTCTCTCAATGCCATTTGCAGGGAATCATAAGCAGGTGAAGACATCTGCTTGGGAAGACCCTGAAGCAAATGGGGAACCACTGTGTGAGACAGAATGCTGGACTGGATGGGCTGTGGCCTGTTCCAGCAAGGCTGTTCTTATGTTCTTATTCTATTCTATATACTGTAGAAGTGTAAAATGTTCCTCTCATTATCTCAAGCCCCATATATGGATTTCTTTCAACGCAAACATATTTCAATTTTTAGCTTTCAATCTTGCATCAAACTAATCAGAAGAAATTTGTTCCTGATTTTTTTCCTGTTTGTTCTGGTAGGCAGCAAAGTCACTTAAAACATTAGACGCATTCATAAAATGTCCTTCCTCTTTAATTTCTATTTTGTCTTTTATTTTCTTCCGGCTTGTTTTGTATTTGTTTATTTGTTTCCACATGAATTGGATCCCACCGATTATCCAGTAATTTTTCAATTCTCCCGTACTTTGGTTCTAAGGATGGTAACAAATTTTTAAAGTCGAAATTCCATCTCTAAGAATATAGGGTGTTTGTCTTTCATGATATTAAACACCACACACTAGTGGCCAAAAAGAATAATCACACTTTATGGTTTCTGAGTGAAAATAAAGGTCAGACATAGAGAGCTTTTCTAAAACTTTTTGTTAGATCCAAAACAATCAGTACCAAGTGTGAGAATCAAGAAATATAGCCTATTGATCTATTACAGTGATGGCGAACCTTTTTCGGCTCGGGTGCCTAAAGCACACACGCTCGTGCTATTGTGCACACTCGTGTGCCCAACCCCATATTTAATGCCTCCCATGCCGTGCCCCCCGAGAAAGCATGTGTGACACCCCCTGCTGCCCAGCACACATGTACACACGGCTTTTTTGGACCCTGAGGAGGGCAAAAAAGGCCTCCCCCAGAGGCTGGAAACAGCCCGTTTTCTGACTTCCGGTGGGCCCAGTACAGGGGTGGGTTTCAATTTTTTTTAGAACCTACTCTGTAGGTGTGGCCTATTTTGTGGGCGTGGCTTGGCAGTCATGTGACAGGGTGGGAGTGGCCACCTTTTAAAATGTGGTGAAACTCATTTAACAACGCTCTTGCTTAGCAACCAAAATTTTGCACTCAATTGTGATGATAAATTCTTTCTTTCTTTCTTTCTTTCTTTCTTTCTTTCTTTCTTTCTTTCTTTCTTTCTTTCTTTCTTTCTTTCTTTCATTCTTTCTTTCTTTCTTTCTTTCTTTCTTTCTTTCTTTCTTCCTTCCTTCCTTCCTTCCTTCCTTCCTTCCCTTCCTTCCTTTCCTTTCCTTTCCTTTCCTTTCCTTCCCGTTGGGTCACTGGCAGCGGCAGGCCAGATTTACTTCCAGGTACACCGGTGGAACCCACTCTCACCGGTTCTCTAAATTTCACCAACCGGTTCTCTCGAGTAGGTGCAAGCCTGCAGAAACCCACCACTGGCCCAGTAGGTCCATTTTTCGCCCTCCCAAGGCTCCAGAAGCTTTCTGGGAACCTGGGGAGGGCGAGAAAAGGCCCAACACATAAACTGGAAGTTCAGGAATGGACTTCCAGGTTGCCCATTGGGCCATTTTTCTCCCTCTGGAGGCTTCAGGAGGGCACAAAATGGCTGAAAATCAAGGCCGAAAATCAGCTGGCCAGCATGCGCATGTGCGCTGGAGCTGACAGGGCAACGCCTGGCATGCCTTCAGAAATGGCTTCACGTGCTACCTGTGGCACCCGTGCCATGGGTTTGCCATCATGGATCTATTAGATTCAATTTCCTATGGATGATAAAAGGCCCCAAAAGAAAGAGATATGAACCAAAGTTTTCGGCTAGGATGATTTCAAAATTTAGCAGGAATATTTGTAATCCTGCTGAACCATTGCTAACTGATTCGTTTAAAACAGGAAGAATGAAACCTTTGGAAATGAGGAATCGAAAGTAATGTACACAGGTGTTCACAGATGGTGACAGTTAGTGAGGTTGTGAAGCAAATAGGTGGCTGGAAGAAGAGTATAAAGGATGGGGTTCGAGGTCAGCTCGGAGCGTATTGATTTATAGCAGTCCTTGCAGGGCTTGCTATATCTCACTGGCCCTCTGCATTAATACGTTAATGCAGTGTATTACTGCTATTGTATCTTTTATAACTATTCATTTCATTATAACTATTGCAATGCTCTCTACATGGGGCTTCCCTTGAGGTGCACCCGGAGGCTCCAGCTAGTCCAGAATGCGGCCACGTGGGGGATCTTGGGAGTGTCTCGATACTCCCATGTAACACCTCTCCTGCGCGAGCTGCACTGGCTGCCGGCGGCCTTCCGGGTGCGCTTCAAGGTGTTAGTAACCATCTTTAAAGCGCTCCATGGCACGGGACCTGGTTATTTGCGGGACCGCCTCCTACCACATACCTCCCTTAGACCTGTCCACTCCCACAGAGTGGGCCTCCTCAGGGTGCCATCCACCGGACAATGCCGACGAGTGGCCCCCAGGGGGAGAGCCTTCTCTGTGGCGGGGCCTGCCCTCTGGAACGACCTTTCCCCCGACCTTCGTATCATCACGGACCTACGCCTCTTCCTCCGGGCATTAAAGACTCATCTATTTCAAGAGGCCGGCCTGGCTTAGTTTTAATGGATATAGTTTTAATTTGATTTGATTTTAACCCTTTTTAATCTAAATTTTAGCACAGACTTTAATTTAATTTATTTTTAAACGGTTTTGTATTGTATTGTTTTATATTTTTATATTTCTGTGCGCCACCCTGAGTCCCCTAGGGGAGATAGGGCGGGATATAAATCTGATTAATAAATAATAAATCAACAAATAAATTTCTAATGTTCCAAATTATTAGAAACAATAAACCTCTGATCTTAAGGTAAGAATTTTTGCTCATGTTGCTGCTTTTGTTTCCTATTGGAATTTTCCTATGACACAAGCTACGTAAAAGACACGGAAATATTCACACAGAAGGCTAAAGGAAATTGGTTCGAGGGAGATCCAATCTATAACTAAGGAGCCATTTCCTGACAGCGATTGCCTTCCACATGTGCCCCACCTTCTGCAATCTCTTAATGGTTTGCTTTTTATTGACTCTGCAGGTGCAATTCGATTTTTTGCAGATTAGCAACAGTGCATAATTTCTTTGGCCATGGCAACCCGCTCTATTTGGGCTGTAGCTGGGTGCACTCCCCTTCTCCCAAAAACAATTGTTTGGGGAGGTATAAAAAGGTTGACTACCCCTGATTTACATGGTGGCTCAGTGGCTAAGACCACTCAGGTTGCGCTTTTAAAGCCATGATGATTACAACCACACAATGTATTAAACCCAAACCAAATATACCTTTCAGTTTAGTACAAGGCATGAGCATATTCAACAGACGTGGTGGCTCAGTGGCGAAGACGTTGAGCTTGTCGATCAGAAAGGTCGGCAGTTCAGCGGTTTGAATCCTTAGTGCCATGTAACGGAGTGAGTTCCCGTTACTTGTCCTGACTTCTGCCAGCCTAGCAGTTCAAAAGCATATAAAAATGCAAGTAGAAAAATAGGAACCTCCTTTGGTAGGAAGGTAACAGCATTTCATGTGCCTTCAGCGTTTAGTCCTGCTGGGCACATGACCATAGAGACGTCTTCGGACAGTGCTGGCTCTTCGGCTTTGAAACGGAGCTAAGCATCGCCCTCTAGAGTTGGAAATGACTAGCACATATGTGTGAGGGGAACCTTTACCTAATATAGTCTTAACATTCGAAGAACCTGAGCTTCGGATGCTAATTGGTGTTTTGACGCTAGGTGGCGTGTGATATTCACAAATGTTTCCAGGAGTGTGAGAAAAACTTTGAAACTGATTGGAGTAAATCAGTAAATTTCTTCAACAGAATACAAAATAACAAGAGTTGGAAGATACCTCGGAGGTCTTCAAGTCCAAGAGATGTGGACCTGTCAGATCTGCTCAAGCAGGACCTGTGAGATCTGCTATAATCTTATAAGATCTCACCTCGATCCCATTTACACATCACTCCCTTTTTAGAATAAGTGTAGAATTCCTTATTGGCCAAGTGTGATTCGACACAAAAGGAGTTTGTCTATCTGGACGCACAAGGAATGTTTTCATTCCTAAAATTGGGTGCTTTTAATCGTTTAACGTTCCTGTCGTTCTGTGTTATGTTTGTATATTATTCACTTCACAGTATGGTGGGCATTGTGTAAATGTAATAAATAAATAAATTTTGCTCGTGGAAAAAAAAGTTAGAGGATTCATATTGCAATTTTAACAGATTAACAGAGTTGAAAGGGACCTTGTAGGGTCATCTAGTCTTCTTAAAAAAACTTGCAGTGTTGGAGCATTCACAACTTCTGGAGGCAAGTTGTTCCACTGGTTAATTGTTCTAACTGTCAAGAAATTTCTCCTTAGTTCTAAATTGCTTCTTTCCTTGATTAGTTGCTTCTCATTGCTTCTTGTTCTGCCCTCTGGTGCTTTGGAGAATAGTTTGACTCCCTCTTCTTTGTGGCAGCCTCTGAGATATCAGAACACTGCTATCATGTCTCCCCTAGTCCTTTTTATTAAACTGGACATACCCAGTTCCTGCAACCGTTCTTCATATGTTTTAGTCTCCAGTCCCCTAATCATCTTTGTTGCTCTTCTCTGCACTCTTTTAGGGTCTCCACATTGTTTAAAATCGTGGCGCCCAAAACTGGGTGCAGTATTCCAAGTGTGGCCTTACCAAGACTTTATAAAGTGGTATTAACACTTCATGTGACCTTGATTCCGTCCCTCTGTTTATGCAGCCTAGAACTGTGTTGGCTTTTTTAGCAGCTGCTGCATACGGTTGGCTCATATTTAAGTGATCATCCACTAGGACTCCAAGATCCCTCTCACATTTACTACTGTTGAGCAAGGCAACACATACTGTATATACTATACATGTGCATTTTGTTTTTCTTGGTTAAATGTAGAAGCTTACTCTTTTCACCATTGCATTTCATTTTTTTGATAGTGCCCAATGTTCAAGTTTGTCAAGATCGTTCTGTATCTTGAGCCTATCTTCTGGAGTGTTGGCTATTCCTGCCAGCTTGGTGTCATCTGCACATTTGATGAGTTCCTCATCTATCCCCTTGTCCAAGTCATTGATGAAGATGTTGAAGAGTACTGGGCCTAAAACAGAGCCTTGGGGGACTCCACTGCATACTTCCCTCCATGTAGATGCAGTTCCATTGAGGACTACATGTTGAGTGCAGTTGGTCAGCCAGTTACGAATCCATCTGGAGATGAAGTGCTGGTTGAGGGAAGGCTTGTGTGGGTTGGTTGTGGGTCGGTGCTGACAGGTTTGCTGTGCAATTTGCATCCAGAGGGCTTTGTAGGCCGGTTAGACTTAGAATAAATTTATTATCACTTTAAATGCACACTACTTGGCATACATGAAAATGACATTTTATTGCATACGGCTCTCAAAGAGCCACCAATATACACTACATAACCATGACATATGTATGTATGTATGTGTACACACACACACACACACACACACACACACACGTATATACCCACATATATTATATGACACAGCACATTCTAGTTTGGATGTATATATGTACACGATGAAAAAAAAGAATCTTGAGAGTTTACCAGACGGATGGCATGGGGAACAAACTGTTAAAGAATTGGGTAGTCCTGCTAGAAATACTTTGAAACCTCCTCCCAGAGGGGAGCAACAGAAACAGGTCATAACGTGGGTATGTGGGATCTCTAACAATGCTTCGAGTTCGAAGCACATAGCATTTATATGCAGCATCCTGAATGACGGGAAGCGAGCTTCCTATACTCTTCTCCACTGTCCTCACCACTCTCTGTACGGACTTTCTATTTGAGGCACCAAACCAAACGGATTCAGTTTGTTAAAACGCTCTCAATCGTGCCTCTGTAGAAAAGTGGACAGGACAGAAGAAGAAAGAGGTGCTCTCCTCATCTGATGCAGGAAATGTGGGCACTGGTTTGCACACCTCACTAAGGATGACTTGTGGAGAGACCAGTTCAGATTGTTAGTTATCTGCGCGCGCACACACACACACACATACATACACACACCAAGTTGTAGGTCCATTGATGGAATTGCTTGTGGAGTGCCAGGCTTTGATGAAGTTGCAAACTTGGCTGATGATATTTGTTTTTTTAAACATGTTTGGAAACCAACCCACAAGTTTGGAGGACGAACCTTCACCCTCATCCATTTCTCCTTCCCCAAGCAGCTTCGCATTTCACACAAGCTAGTGAAACAGCACTGCAAATAAGGATACAGTTGTCACCTATTGTTGTGTGCAAAAGGTCTATTTTAAAACCTCCATTTATCCTCGAGATCCAAGAGCAGGGTGAATGGGGAGGGGGGGAGGAAGAGAGGGGGGGAATAGCCCAGCTGTCTGAACCCAACGCAAATGGGCTCTTCAAAGAAGGACGCCGGGTGCCCCAGCGCCAGCCTGTCCTGGCTGGACGGCTGGGGAGGAGGCATCTCCATGCAGCGGCAGACAAGGCTTGCTAATGGTGTTTTGACGTGTTGCTTCAAGCACAATTTGTGCGGCTCCCTCGGAAGGGCTCAGAAAACAGCTGCTCGGAACCCGATGCTGGATGATGGAAGAGAGAGGGGTGAAACGGAGGTGGCGGGGTAGGGTGGTGGTGAAGGGGGGGGGGAGAGAAGGCCCGGAGATTAATGGGAGGGCTGGTGTCTGCCCTGGGTTCTTCAGGAAGCGAACCTGACATTCATTTCCCCCAACTGCGGCTTCTCCTTTGGAAAGGGAACCATCGGTGGAAAGAAAGCTGGGATGGAGCTTTGGTGGAGGCATTGGACTAAGAGCGAGCGTGGAGATCTGGGTTTGAGGGGATTCCTGGGGGATCTTGGGGACAGACACTCTTGCCCACCACAACCTGTCTCACAAGGAGGCTGTGGGGAAATTTGATATCCTTTTTTTTTAAAAAAAAGGCCAATGGGAGAGGACCAGGATCTTCAGCCGCTGAAGATCCTGTCTATTGTTGGGCAATAGACTTCACTAGAATTCACTACTATAGAGGGTTATTATAGAGTGAAGAAAAAGTTGGGGCTGGAATCAGGGTGAGGCAATCTAAATTTGTACAGTGGAGTCAGGGCTGTGCACAATATCCACCTCTGATTCTATTATTTAACCCCTATCTCCATGTCATCTCTCCAAAGTTTGTAATAGATGGAGAAAGTATAGAATAGAATAGAATAGAATAGAATAGAATAGAATAGAATAGGACAGGACAGGACAGGACATAGAACAGAATACAACAGGACAGGACAAGAAGTGGAATGGAATGGAATGAAATAGAATAGAATAGAACAGAACAGAATATAGGACAGGACAGGACAATGAATGGAGCCGAGAATGGAATAGAACAGGACAGGACACAACAGGACAGGACAAGGAGTGGAATGGAATGGAACAGAACAGAACAGAACAGAACATAGAACAGAACATAGGACAGGACAGGACAATGAATAGAGTGGAGAATGGAGTGAAGAATGGAATGGAATGGAATAGAATAGAACAGAATAGAACAGGACAGGACAGAACAAAGGACAGGATAGGACAGGACGGAGTGGAGTGGAGTGGAGTGGAATGGAATGGAATAGAATAGAACATAGAACAGGACAGGATAAGGAATGGAATGAATGGAACGGAATGGAACAGAACAGAACAGAACAGAACAGAACATAGAACAAAACATACAGTAGAACAGGACAGGACTATGAATGGAGTGAAGAATGGAATGGAATGGAATGGAAGGGAAGGGAAGGGAAGGGAAGAGAAGAGAAGAGAAGAGAAGAGAAGAGAAGAGAAGAGAAGAGAAGAGAAGAGAAGAGAAGAGAAGAGAAGAGAAGAGAACAGTTGGAAGGGACTGGAGGTCTTCTAGTCCCTCTGCTCAAACAGGAGACCCTATACCATTTCAGAGAAATGGCTGTCCAATTTCTTCTTAAAGTCTCAGTGTGATGGACACCCACAACTTCTGAAGGCAAGCCATTCCATTGTTTAATTGTTGTAATTGTCAGGACATTTTTCCTTATTTGTAGGTTGGGTCTCTCCTTGATAAGATCCACCTTAGGTAGCCTAGGAGAAGATGCAGCTGCCTTGCTGACTCAGAAGGGGCTTCTAGAAGGTTGAAAATATATTCCTTCCATAAAAACAATCCAGAAACCTGGCTACTAGTTCCTCATTGTTCTTAAAGGCTCTCCTGCTTGAGCAGGGGGCTGGACTAGATGATCTCAAAGGTTCCTTCCAACTCTATTCTATCCTAAATTCTACAGTAACCTCTATCAACCTAGCATTGTTTGCATCTGCCAAATTATAGTTTCTACCATCCCCATGAAGAATGTTGTCTTTAGCAGGAGCCTAGATCGATCAACAAGAGAAAATCGCTGGAGGAAATTACTTTAGCATTTAAGAACTCTTCCTCCCCACTCCTTGTTTGACAGCTGAATTTGGACCCATAGATAAACTGTTACAAGCTAGTAAGAAAATACATTTGCGCCTTCCATCACAAATGACAGAGTTGGGTGATACAGTATGTGGATAGTTGACTGTTGTATGCTATCCATCACTGTACCTTCTTGCATGACTGCAAACATTCCTCATGCTGAATAAAGAATTTGTATCTCTTAAAAGAAAGGACTCTGGATGATTCCTCTATCGTTTCTTCTTCGATCAATTTGTGGTGCCACCCTGATCGTTATTATTTCTCATTTTTGCAGCTTGAATTTTGCAGCACAGGGATCCCAAGCAGCTGCCATGAATGTCCGCGAAACCGAACGTCTTCCACTTTGTAAAACGTGTAGCTTCTTTACCAAAGCTTGCTTAGGATTGAGAGAACGTCATAGCAATGCAGAGCAATTAGGAATTTCAGCCATTGGGTTTTAGGATCTCCTATGAATTGGATATCCCAATGGTGCTTTTTCAAACTGCAGCTGGACTTCGTTTTTGCTTGAAGACGTTTCGCTTCTCATCCAAGAAGCTTCCTCACTTCTGAAGTTCTGAACTGAAGAAAGTTCTTGGATGAGAAGAGAAATGTTCTCAAGGAAGAAAAGCAAGAAAGTCCAGCTGCCTTTTGAAAAAAGACAACCATGACCTGGATGACTGACAATCTGCACTGATATATTAATTAGATATTAATTAAGAGCCAGTTTGGTGTGGTGGTCATGATATCAGGAGACTAGAAACCAGGAGACTGTAGGTTCTAGTCCTGCCTTAGGTCAGAGCCAGCTGGGTATCGTTGGGCCAGTCACTCTTTCTTAGCCCTAGGAAGTAGACAATAACAAACCACTTCTGAAATCATGCCAGGACCTTCTCCAGGTAGTTGTCAGGACTCAGCTGAAGGCACACTCACACACAACGTAGACACAGAAGATTTCCAAAGCCACATACCCATTGTGTCTCACCAGCAGAACTGACAGCAGATTCGGACAGTGAGGAGGTTGAGGAGGAACCTGGGCCAGTCCTGGAGTCTGGGGAAGGCTCTGATGAGGGCTCTGTGTCGGAGGCAGAGAGGGGGCCAGAGCCGTATGCCAGTTATCAGCTGCCTTCAGAGTCAGACATCAGTGAGACAGAAGAACAGCTGGAGCCTGTTCCCAGCGTGTGCATGCACAGAGTTGCCAGACGAAGGGAGCAGCTAAGGAACAAGGGTCGACTTCGGAGTAAGGCCACAGGTAGACAGTGAATGGCCTCTCCCATAGGGAATAAAAGAGGAGCAAAAGGGGAGTGGAGTTTGCAGGAGACAATGAGTTCATTCCTGCATTCTTGCCAATTATTGCAGCATCTGAAAGATATCGGCCTGGCCACTCTCCAAGCCTGGTAAAGGTCGGTAATTGTGACCTATCTTGAAAGACTGTGGGCTGGGACTTTGCTGGAGAAGAATTCACTGTAAATTAAATAAAAGGGGATTATTGGGACAAGCACCTTCTTGCTGCTGGGAAGCCTGGGTCAGAACAATACCACACTTCTGAGTCTGCAGGCTGAGGGTCACATCAGGCGTATTATTTGCATCGATTTGTCGAGGGATTGCAAATGGCCTATTCCTAAGAGGCCACATAAGGAAGTGAAGGTTTTCAATCGTGGCTCTGTTAAAGAGCAATGAAACTTTTGATAGCTAGACCTTAAACAAATAAGAGGAAGTACTTTTTCACCCAGAGGATCCCTGGTCTATGGAACTCCCTGCCAGAAGAAGTGGTGACAGCTGTCAGCCTCGACACCTTTAAGAAAGGATTAGACGAGTTCATGGAGAACAAGGGTATCCATGGCTATCATGATGGATGCCTAAGGACACCCTCCGGATTGGAGAGATAGGCAGGATATCTCTCAATGCCATTTGCAGGGAATCATAAGCAGGTGAAGACATCTGCTTGGGAAGACCCTGAATCAAATGGGGAGCCACTGTGTGAGACAGAATGCTGGATTGGATAGGCTGTGGCCTGTTCCAGCAAGGTGGTTCTTATGTTCTTATGTTCTTATGTACTTAATATGAACTGGTTTGATCCAGGATAATAAATTTCTACCTATCCGGCTTGATGTTCTTTTTAAAAGGCAAATGGAAAGAATGGAAACATTGTAGAACGATCCATCCTGCACCATCTAGGAATCGGTGTTTTCTCTGTAGGATCTTTTTATTAGGTAAAGGATCCCCTCATACATATGTGCTAGTCATTCCCGACTCTAGGGGGCAGTGCTCATCTCTGTTTCAAAGCCGAAAAGCCAGCACCGTCAAAGACATCTCCGTGGTCATGTGGCCAGCATGACTCAATGCCGAAGGTGCACGGAACGCTGTTCCCTTCCCACCAAAGGTGGTTCCTATTTGTCTACTTGCATTTTTACATGCTTTCGAACTGCTAGGTTGGCAGAAGCTGGGAGAAGTAACGGGAGCTCACTCCGTTAGGCGGCGCGAGGGATGCGAACCGCTGAACTGCCGACCTTTCTGATCGACAAGCTCAGCATCTTAGCCACGGAGCCACTGGGTCCCTTATCATGATATTAGGAGATTGCCAATTAAATGATTAGAATGGCAATTTTATATCATTCCAATGTGCTTCTTGAGTTAGCAGAGGCTTTGATTTTTGAACGTTCTGTTGAAACGGTGCTCGGCTTTGAGCACAATAAAGCATTCTATTCTCTCATGACCTTTACAGAATTCAAAGGAAAATCCAGTCTATTAACTTTAATGGGCTTTTAGGTGGCTGAGGAGGAGGAATTTTAAGATGTTCTCCAAAACCTCCTTAATGCTTCTCTGAAATCTTTGGCCTCCAGAAGAAAATCATTCATATTTCTCTCTCCCACCCCTCTCTCTGCCTCTTTCCCTGCTCCATTCCTTCCCAAAGCTTTCTTTCCATTTCAAGTGATACAGGATCCAAGGGGGCGGCGGAGTGGGGAGTGCATAAATACGGAGAGGTTTAATCCCAAGCTGCATTCTTGATGATGAAGTGATCTTGGGATCTGTAGCATGCCGGTGAATCTGAAGCAGAAAATGGGGGCGTAGACGCCTTTGATGGACAAAAGGGTTTTTTTTATACACCCTCCCCCCCCAAAGCAAGACAAGTCGACTTTAATGTTTGCTGTTTCAAGAGGTCACAAAGAGTTGAAGTCCAGCTCAACTCACCCAGCTGGGCAGGTGGCGCAATCCCCGAGAAATGGTGCTGGAATAATCTTCCATGTACATATCCCTGTGGCTTAAGCCGGGCCCTTCAGACCATTCCCCCCTCTCCCCTCCATTGCCAAAGGCAGCAAGCTCAGTGGGGTGGGATTTGAGCAAAAATGAAGAACGTGGTGAAAAATAAAATAGTGGAATCAAAGAAGCGGGGTTTATGCATTGGAGGGATCCGATTGGATTGTTGCCAGACTTCATCAAACCAACATGCAAAATGTTCTCTTTCTGTTTTGTTTATGTACATACAAAAGGAAGGTTCTATATTTAGGCAAGAAAAACGAAATGCACATATACAGTATAGGTGGTACCTGGCTCAATAGTAGAAACTGCGAGAAGGATCTTGGAGTCCTGGTGGACAACCATTTAAATAGGAGCCAGCCGTGGGCAGCAGCTGCCAAAAAAGCCAACACAGTTCTAGGCTGCATCAACAGAGGGATAGAATCAAGATCACGTGAAGTGTTAATGCCACTTTATAAGGCCTTGATAAGGCCACACTTGGAATACTGCAACCAGTTTTCGTCACCACGATGTAAAAAAGATGTGGAGACTCTGGAAAGAGTGCAGAGAAGAGCAACAAAGATGATTAAGGGACAGGAGGCTAAAACGTATGAAGAACGGTTGCAGGAACTGGGTATGAAAAGAAAGACTAAGGGAGACATGATAGCAGTGTTCCGATATCTCAGGGGCTGCCACAAAGAAGAAGGAGTCAAGCTGTTCTCCAAAGCACCTGAGGACAGAACAAGAAGCAATGGGTGGAAACTAATCAAGGAGAGAAGCAACCTAGAACTAACGAGGAATTTCCTGACAGTGAGAACAATTAACCAGTGGAACAACTTGCCTCCAGAAGTTGTGAATGCTCCAACACTGGAAGTTTTTAAGAAGAGATTTGATAACCATTTGTCTGAAGTGGTGGAGGGTTTCCTGCCTAAGCAGGGGGTTGGACTAGAGGACCTCCAAGGTCCTTCCAACTATTCTATTCTATTCTATTCTATTCTATTCTATGCTATTCTATTCTATTCTATTCTATCCTATCCTATCCTATCCTATCCTATCCTATCCTATCCTATCCTATCCTATCCTATCCTATCCTATCCTAACATGTAGGTAATTAGCTGTTACCCATATTTTTAGTTCCTCCCAAGCATTTTATTTCATTTAAAAATATATAGTTCAATAGTTATCATTAAATATTATTTTAGGAGGTCCTTGGTGCTATCTGAGCTTGGTTGTTTAATGACATCGGGAGAGGATAATATTTGTAGCTCAGGGTGGAAATGAGGGCGCCTTTGAGCTCTCTGAGCCTAGTTGCTTTCTTGCCGATGTTTCATTTACCCAAACTAGGTAAAAGTGGACTTTTTATGTTACCTAGTTGGGGTAATGATACATCTGAAAAAAACCACCAAGTTCAGGGATGTAAAATAAAGCAAAAGAAGAAGAAAAACACACCACAATTTGAAATAATGCACTACCTGTTGTTGGAAGAAATATCCATCTGGTTCAATTCCAAGCCAGGAGAAAGAAACTGGAAACACGGAAGCTGATTGGAAAGATGGTGTCATGATGAAGCAGAACCACCTGGGTTTGTGGTTCTGGGCAGCTAACAAAATGGAGTTGAGAGTGGGTGGCTTTTTTACCTTCTCTTGGGCTTTGAACTGGAGCTTCCTGTTCCTGTGCAAGATCATGTATTCTATTGGCTGTTGTCAGACTCCCACGGGTTCATGTGGGGTCATGTTTGTCTGAGTCAAGTTTGGTTGACGTTTGCTGGAGGTGGTGCAACTGAGATGATGCAATGAAGGGCTTTGGGTTCTGAAAGGATGTTGGGCAGTGGTGAGCACCTAAACTGGTTTACTACCGGTTCATGGAGCGAAGGTGTTTGCGCACGCGTTGCTTGCTTCGCTCGTGTGCCCGCCACATGTTGCTGTGCAAGTGTTGTTGAGTAAAAACTGTTCTGCGCATGTGCAGAAACATGCTGGCAATGGGAGAAGATGCCGGGGAACCAGTTCAGGGGCGTGGCAGGCCTGGTTCCAGCGACCACTGCTGGTTCCAGCGACCCAGGCCACCGAACCCTACCAGTTCAGCTGAACCGGTCCAAACCGGTAGGAACCCACCACTGGTGTCGAGCAATTCCTGTTGTGGCTGGTGGCTAATCCTTTCATTGTTGGATCTTGGGTGAGGGTATTTGCTTATGAATCGAACTAGCTATATCTCTTAAGTGTGGACATCTGCTCTGGGCTATTAAGGAAGGAGGGAGGCTGCTTTCCATGGGCATGTTTCTCCATTTCTCACCCAGGGAAATATAATATCCTGCCTTTTTAATATTTCTCAAAATATTTCCTTCTTCTAGGAGAGGGGTGGGTGCTAATTTTGCACACTGTCTAATAATAATAATAATCCCTACTTCTTTTTTTCTCCATTGACCCTTTTCTTTGGCTTCCTTCTCAATCCTCTTTTCTTTCATTCTGGAAACAGTAACCTTAATGTCCCAATTGCTTTGCATTTGTCCAACGTCCTAGTGAGCATCCTGCAAACGTCCCAGGTGACCTGGACTTCAACTACCTGGGTACAGGTGGCTAATGAAACCGCAGACACTGTTTGGTTGTCTCGTTGCTATGTCTCTGGTTGCCCTGCCTTCAGATCTGAGGATACGAGGAGTCTTGCTGGAATCCAGACAATTCGTGGATTTCTGGGCAGTGTTGCGATCCCCATCTCCATCTCGAAGAACTCCAGGCTGGAGCCTGGACCCCTTGGAGGATCAATGGAGGGCAACAGTGGGGACAGGACAGCAGGTGAACCATCCCAGTCGCGACCAGACGAGGCTCATCTTTCAGCAGCTGTAAGCCATTTATTAGTTGGGTTTTAATGTTTCCGCAAAAGCCCAGTTGGGTAGGCAGACACAGGAGAGAGAGAGAGAGAGAGAGAGAGACAGACAGACAGACAAATGGGGAAAGAAATTGTGTTAATTACCAATCCATTTATACGATGCAGAGCTGACCGGTCTGTCATCTCTCCTTTACGGCGAGGTGCTTGTCGGATTTTACATGTTCATAAGGGGATCCCAGCGGGGCCTGTGTTGCTTACAATTGCTATAGAGACAGCAGCTGCAGCTGACTTGATCTGTTAGAACAAACCGCCAATGCCTTCCGAAAACTTCGGAGAAACATTTGTCCCACCAGCCTCTGCTAATCTCAATTGCTTTTGCGCTTAGCTTATCAGACAAGCACTCCAGTAAGGTCTCTCCTAGGGTTTCCTGTCTTCCATCCTGTTTGAACCCTTCGTGCCCTGGTTAAGATACCAGATATAGGCTGCAAACATGTGGATGATCAAAAGAGGGCACAAGAGATAATCTTTTCTCTTCTCCTTTGCTGCTCTCTAGTGGTCCTCTAGATTTATTTTTCCATCCAGGTGTGGTAGTTTTAGCATGGAGAATGAGGTAGGTATGAAGTCAAATGGAAGTAGATTGGAATCAGGCGTTGGTCTCTGGAGGTCTGGCTAAGATACCAGATGTAGGCTGCAAACATGTGGATGGCCACAAGAGGGCACAGGAGATCGCCTTTTCTTTTTTTCTTTGCTGCCCTCTAGTGATCCTCTAGATTTATTTTTCCATCCACGTACGGTAGTTTTAGCCGGGTCAATGGAGAATGAGGTAGGATGGGAGACCAGGTGTAAAATGGTGACTCAAATGGAAGTAGGCTTGAAACAGGCTTTGGTCTCTGGAGGCCATCTTGTTAGGGCCTGGCACGACTGAAGTAGGATGAGCTGCAGACATGGGAGCCTTTGAGGCAGGCCGCCATCTCCCTGCCAAGAATAATTGAACAAATAGTTTATCTGGAGACTCAACAGCTGTAGAGAACAGACGATTTCCAGAGGATTAAGAAGGAGCTGTGAAAGGCTACTCCCCTGGGAAGCTTAAAACCTGCTCTTGAATTCAGCCAGCCAACAAGAACACATGTTGAAAGTCCAGGTTTCCGTTCTGATTCCCCCACCATCCCTCCATAAAATAAGGATGAAGGGATGCTTGCAGGGCGAGCAAACGTTACTGTGGAACTGGCCCATTTCTGTGAGCTTTTCCCAGACGACATATGGCGCATGAGACTCTTCTTCTCATGACATCAAAGAGTGGCGCTGAAAAGCATTCCCGATATGTTGAGTGAACTCCTAGAGTCCGCCAACGCACCTACTAGCTAGGAATTCTGGGAGTTTAGTGCCAATACAGGTCAGAGCACCAGCTAGGTTAAGAGAGAATGACCTATACATCACCATCATCATCCATCATGTTGTGGCACAGCCGGCTCCGGATGAGTCTGCTCTAGAGGAGGAGGCTGAGAGTGAGAGATCAGAGATCCCGGCTAGGCATCAGGAGGCACCTGGGGCTTGGTGTAGTGGGGAGAAGGAAACCCAGTTTGTCCCTGAGGTCAGGCTAAGAAGGATCGAGAGGAGGCAATGTCAATTAGCAGAAAGACGCAACCGGAGGAGATAATGAATATCAGCTGCCTAATTGACCGGCCCCTCCCAAGAGGCTTTAAAAGAAATCCTCTGTGAAGAGTAGGTTTGCAGGAAACAACAGAGAAGCTACAGAGTCGGAGAATTGCGTCGTGTAATCTTTCAGTCTAGTTCAGGTTAGTTCAGGCAAGCTGCCAAGTAGCAGTCTGTCTAGTTAATTAACTTGTGAAGGGAGGGAGTCAGAACACATCATTATGGGATTTTAGAGGTAAAGGTAAAAGTTCCCCTCACGGCGGTGCTCATCTCCGTTTTAAAGCTGAAGAGCCAGCGCTATCTGAAGACGTCTCCATGGTCATGTGGCTGGCATGACCAAATGCCAAAGGAGCACAGAATGCTGTTCCATTCCCACCAAAGGTGGTTTTTATTTTTCTACTTGCATTTTTACATGCTTTCAAACTGCTAGGTTGGCAGAAGCTGGGATAAGTAACCGGAGCTCACTCCGTTATGAAGTGCTAGGGATTCGAGCCACTGAACTGCCAACCTTTCTGATCAACAAGCTCAACGTCTTAGCCACTGATGACCCATAATTTGTTGCGGGGTGGAGTCTGGGCAACTGAATGGAGCTTAGATGCCCTGCCTGTCAACAATGCAGAGGTATATTCAGCAGATATATACTCATCGTGCCCAGAGAGAGGAATATCTACCTCTACTTAGGATCAAACTTACAACCTCCTGATTGTGAGGCGAGAGCTCCACCTCTAGGCCACTGCCCCACTCAGATACAGCCCTATGCATGATTTTGCGAAACTAAATGGATCCTGAGACTAACATGGAGGTGAGAAGAGTGTTTTTCCATGAAGTACTTCTCGAAGGAAGTTTATCAATAAGGTCTCAAGAGCCCATGAACTTCAGGGAGAGGTCAAGAAGGATGTTACAGATTTTGGAACCTTTCATTTAATTGCACAAATCATTATCAAAGCAATCAAAACCTTATTATTCCTAAACACTAGAGATAATTAGTTGTTAATGGTCCTTCCTTGAAAAGGAAGCACCATGACAACACCACGAGGAAACATCCAGGATGAAAAATAAATACATTAGGACATCCTTGCGGATTTGACAGCAAGTGTGATGTAGTAATTAAAATGGAGGACTGAGGAGATCCAGATTCAAGTTCAATCTTGGTCATGGAAGCCCATGGGGTAACTTTGATTTAACCCCCAACAGCTAAACTTTCAAACCCACCAAGTTGTTACTAGGTGAAGTAGAGGGAGGGAGCGTTGTGTATTCCAGCTTGAAGGAAACGTGGCCTATACAATCAACAAATACACCAGGTTTTACTTTCGGGGATTGTCTTCCACTGACACACCTCACTTGCGTGTTGTCTCCACTCTCCTTTTTGCTGTCAGAGGCCTTCAGGAGCTTCTTCTGAATCTGGCAAGGCTTTTCTGAATGCCTTGTAGCTGATAACAGAGCTCCAGATCGAGCCTTCTTTTGGGGGGGGGGTAGGGCTTATATTGGGCACACGTGTAAAAATCAGGCTAGGACTTACTTTCAGGGTAGGTCGTATTTTTCAGGAAAGTGCGCTTCAAACTCAGCTTGAACATCTGGGAAATATTTCACAATTTTGCCCTAGCTGATTGCTCAGGTCGAGGGAGGGAGGGAGGGAGGGAGGGAATGTGGTTGCATTCAGATGAAAGTCTTAATCATCAACCTATTTCTTCAGAGTTTCTTATGATCTAGAATCTAGATCAAGCATTCATTAAGGTAAAGGTAAAGGTTCCCCTCGCACATATGTGCTAGTTGTTCTCGACTCTTGGGGGCGGTGCTCATCTCCGTTTCTAATCCTAAGAGCCAGCGCTGTCCAAAGACATCTCCATGGTCATGTGGCCGGCATGACTCAACACCAAAGGCACACAGAAGACTGTTACCTTCCCACCAAAGGTGGTCCCTATTTTTCTACTTGCATTTTTACATGCTTTTGAACTGCTAGGTTGGCAGAAGCTGGGACAAGTAATGAGAGCTCACTCCGTTACACTGTGCTAGGGTTTCCAACTGCCGACCTTTCTGATCGACAAGCTTAGCGTCTTAGGCACCGAGCCACCGGGTCCCGTTCATCTTGGTTGCATTGGTGCTAAGTTTTCATTTTCCAGGAATCCCAATCTACTTTAGTTTCTTGGCTAGAGAATTTATTTTTGGTTAAAACAAACAAACATTAAGCTGTTATTTTAGGCGTGCTGCTTCTGTATTTTTTTGAGCGAATTCATTAACTCACCGAGGTTTCTGAAATCCTTGATCTTCCTGGACTCCGTTTGCTTTGCACAACCACTTAGACAAATGATTTTTCTGCCTTGCCTACAATAGAGATCCCCACATCTCTTTCTTTTTTGTCTTATACCACTGTCAAATGTACAAACAGCTGGTTCTGGAATAACAGCTGCAGTTTTTCTTCTCTGAAACATCTTTGAAGGATAAGGAGGCTGCGGGAGGAATCGTTCCGGCAGGATTTTAATTTGTGAAGAAAGGCAGGGTGTACAGTGCAACACTCTCCTTAGCGTCCGGAATTATAATGTTCGACCGCCTTCATACACATGACTTTAAAACAGGGGTGTCAAACTCGATTGCATTGAGGGCTGCATCAGGGTTGTGTTTGATCGCATCAGGGGGGTGTCTGTGGGGGCCGTGGCCAGAATGGGTTTGGCCAGCTTGACCTCACTCATGTCAGGGACTCCTGTGGTGGCCCAAGTGCTCTGCCAGTGAAAATGGGCACCTGAGCTCCGTTTTAGGCTGCGACATCCTCCTGAAACTCTCTACCAGTGAAAACAGAGCTTGGGAAGGCCACGCATGGCTTTCCCGAGCTCCATTTTTTCTAACAGAGGCACTGTGGGCCAGTCCTTTGCTATTCACACGGCAGCCCTGCAGGCCAGATCTAAGCACCCGGTGGGCCAGATGTGGCCCCTGGGCCTTGAGTTTGACACCCCTGCCTTAAAACATGTTTCTCTGTGCTGTAATATCTGAAGGTTTGAATCGACATCATTCTAAGATTAATATTGCTAGTGGAACACGTCTAGGAGTTAAGGTTTAGTGGATGATCTGTATGGAAAACAACAAGAGAATGTTTACAAGACTGCAATTATTATTTAGATTTGCATATGGCATCATAATCTAATTACTGTTGGGTTGTTTTTTTTTTGGGGTGTCGGTGATGCCTGCTGGATGACCTCGCTCTCATCCTCAACTCAAAGCAAGTTTAAATACAGGTAGTTTTCGACTTACAACCATTCCTTTAGTGTCTCTTCAATGTTACAATGGCACTGAAAATAGTGACTTATGACCAGTGGTGAAATTCAATTTTTTTTTGCTTCTGGTTCTGTGAGCGTGGCTTGGTGGGCGTGGCTGGGGAAGGATACTGCAAAATCCCCATTCCCACCCCACTCTGGGGCCAGTCAGAGGTGGTATTTGCCAGTTCTTCGAACTAGTCAAAATTTCCGCTACCGGTTCTCCAGAACCTGTTGATTTTCACCCCTGCCTATGATCATTTTTTCCCACTTGCGACCATGGCAACATCCTCAGGGTCACATGACCAAAATTCAACCGCTTGGCAACTGAGTCACATTTATGACGGTTGCAATGTCCAGTTGGGTTACATGATCCCCTTTTATGACCTTCTGACAAGCAACGTCAACGGGGAAGCCAGATTCCCTTAACAACCATGTTACTAATTTAAGTAGTGCAGTGATTCACTTAACAACTATGGCAAGAAAAGTCATAAAACAGGTCAAAGCCCACTTAACAACTGTCTTGCTTAGCAATTGTGGTCATAAATCAAGGGCTACCTCTATGTATAAGTTGCAGATTCATAGCTCGCTCTTTGACTTTTGTTAAAACACGAAATATTTTTTTTATATTTATTCCTTTTCTATGAATAAGATGTAAGACTTTCTTACTCTTTGTTTTCTCTCCCAGTTTCAAGATTCTGACTGTATTGTAAACATCTTCAAACATCTATTCTTTTTATCTTTCTTCTTCAGTACGATCGTGCAATTCCTGATTATCTTTGAAAGAATTTGGACCTTGTTGTGCTATGTTGATGCTATGTAAACTATAAAAATAATAGTAAAATTATACCCAAACTTTTTAGCTACTCAAGGTGACGTGAAGAAAAATAGCAAATGATCAAGATATGGTTTCTTTGCAATAAGAACTTGGATTGCTTGCTTTAAAAACACCATCCAGTGGCTCTGATTATCACAGAGGCTGTCAATCCGATCTCATTGCACTAATTTAGTGCAAATTGATGTCACTGCCAAAGAATGTCCTCTTGGCTTATACTGCATGCCACAACATGCTGGTGGAGATTGGACACATTTACACGGTTGTGTAGTCGAGGCTCCTCTTTGGTAAGAAGATAAAGACAGTCTGGACCAGGGGTGGGTAAATTTAGCAACTTTAAGTCTGAAGGACTTCAGCTCCCAGAATTCTCCAGCCAGCAAAGCTGACTGGAGAATTCTGGGAGCTGAAGTCCTTCAGACTTAAAGTTGCTAAGTTTGCCCACCCCTGGCCTGGACAGTGGATGGTGCAGTACCTTGAGACAGTAGGAAAAAAAGAGAAATCAAGAAATACAAAGAATTAGAAGTAGACTGAGAAATGGCAAGAGAAAGTAAATATGGTACACATAGTAATAGGCACCTTGAATACAACCCCAGAACATCTGGAGCACCTCTTGAACACCATTGGCACTGTCAAAAACACCAACAGTCAAAAGGAAGCCTAAATGGGAACAGCTTAGATTCTGTGATGATACTTTTAACAGCGTCAAACAACAACATGTGCTTTGGGAAGGACTCAATAAGTGGATAAAAGTGCCAAATCCAGTCTAAACATCTGGCTGGTTGTGTAATGAACTATAATAATCCAGAAACCTTAAAACAGGTCTAGTCATCTGGACAGAATGCATGAGAATCAAATTAATCTCCAATCCTGAAGACCACTCCATCATATCTACTTGTTCTCGAGGAACCATTGTGTTCCAAAAACTGTAGATTGCTTTCTGCTTCAATTCATTGTTGGAATATTTTTTTTTGCAACAACTACAGTAGTATTCAGCCAGTAGATGGCAGTGTTTACGAGTTTGGATCTATGGTATATACTCTTATGTTCTTTTGTCCTAAGTAGAGTTTCCTGTTTCCTGTTACAGTTCAATGGTTGAGCAGTAAAAGCACATGGTGACTGTACTCTCTGTTTGGTCTGCGGTGTTATATATAAATATAATTTCTAACACTTTCTCTCCCATAGAAGGGAATATATGGAGTTCATATATTATATTCTTTTGCTAAATAAGTTTTTCTTCTGTGCTTCCCATTACAAATGCCTACCATATGTCTTACATAGGCATGCTTTGAATGTTCTCGCACTCTAAACAAAACCATACACTTTTTCATCTCCAGTCATTAAATGGTAGCCCTAAAAAAATGTGATTCCTTTTTTTGCATAAAGTTTTTATTTTTTAACATACAAAAATTCCATTTTCAATTAAAGTGTGTTTTCTGGGTACAATAATTTTGAAAAATAATAATCATGCATTTACAACAGTGTTCGTTACATTACAACAATGTTCATTACATTTCTATAATAATAGAAATAAAAATAGTAGTATTTACTTTTCCATCTTAACAAACCTCTCTTGTTTCATTGATTCCTTTCTGATATTTCCATGTTTCTAACTTCTGGTTTTGTTAGCTAACCATTCATAAAAGAAATCTCATGCTAAAAAGTATTCAATTTGTTCCTTTTCTTTAATTGTAAGTGTTAATCTATTCATTTCTGCACATTCTAGTATTTTTTGAATCACATTTTCATCTGTAGGGATCTCTTTACCTTTCCATTGTTGTGCAAATACAATTCTGGCTGCAGTTAATACATGTAAGATCAAATACCCTGTTTCCCCCAAAATAACACCTCCCCGGATAATGAGCCCAATTAGGCTTTTGAGCGCATGCGCTAAAATAAGCCCCCCCCAGAAAATATTGCAACACAGCAGCAGCCATGAGGTGACCACGCTCGCCACCTCCTGCACCTCAAAAATAATAAGAGCTCCCCAAAAACAATACCAAGTGCTTATTTTGGGAGTTAAAAAGAAAATAAGACCCTGTCTTATTTTCGGTGAAACACGGTATGTATTCCCTTATTATACTTATCCGGTAAAATACCTAACAAAAATATTTCTGGCTTTAAATCAATATGTTACTTTATCATTTTTTTCAACCATTAATGTATTTTTGTCAAGTATTTTTTTGTTTTTGAGCATGTCCACAACATATGATAATACAAACCAGGTATTTGATGGCATTTGATGGAACCACACAGCCAACTAGACAGCACAAACCCACAACCAACCCACGCAAGCCTTCCCTCAACCAACACTTCATCTCTAGATGGATTCGTAACTGGTTGACCAACAGCACTTAACGTGTAGTCCTCAATGCAACTGCATCTACATGAAGTATGCAGTGGAGTACCCCAAGGCTCTGTTTTAGGCCCAGTACTCTTCAGCATCTTCATCAATGACTTGGACAAGGGGATAGATGAGGAACTCGTCAAATTTGCAGATGACACCAAGTTGGCATGAATAGCCAACACTCCAGAAGATAGGCTCAAGATACAGAACGATCTTGACAAACTTGAACATTGGGCACTATCAAAAAATGAAATGCAATGGTGAAAAGAGTAAGCTTCTACATTTAACCAAGAAAAACAAAATGCACATGTATAGTATATACAGTATGTGTTGCCTTGCTCAACAGTAGTAAATGTGAGAGGGATCTTGGAGTCCTAGTGGACGATCACTTAAATATGAGCCAACCGTATGCAGCAGCTGCTAAAAAAAGCCAACACAGTTCTAGGCTGCATCAACAGAGGAACGGAATCAAGATCACATGAAGTGTTAATACCACTTTATAAAGTCTGAAGTATGCAGTGGAGTACTCCAAGGCTCTGTTTTAGGCCCAGTACTCTTCAGCATCTTCATCAATGACTTGGACAAGGGGATAGATGAGGAACTCGTCAAATTTGCAGATGACACCAAGTTGGCATGAATAGCCAACACTCCAGAAGATAGGCTCAAGATACAGGAAGATCTTGACAGACTTAAACATTGGGTGCTATCAAAAAAATGAAATGCAATGATGAAAAAAGTAAGATTCTCCATTTAGGCAAGAAAAACAAAATGCACAGGTACATAGGTGGTACCTTGCTCAATAGCAGTAACTGTGAGAGGGATCTTGGAGTCCTAGTGGACAACCATTTAAATAGGAGTCAGCCGTGTGCAGCAGCTGCCAAAAAGACAACACAGTTCTAGGCTGCATAAACAGAGGGATAGAATCAAGATCACGTGAAGTGTTAATGCCACTTTATAAGGCCTTGGTAAGGCCACACTTGGAATATTGCAACCAGTTTTGGTCACCACGATGTAAAAAAGATGTGGAGACTCTAGAAAGAGTGCAGAGAAGAGCAACAAAGATGATTAAGGGACTGGAGGCTAAAACATATGAAGAACAGTTGCAGGAACTGTGTATGTCTAATTTAATGAAAAGAAGGACTACAGGAGACATAATAGCAATGTTATGATATCTCAGGGGTTGCCACAAGAGGGGGGTGATGCTATTCTCCAAAGCACCTGAGAGTAGGACATTGGGTGGAAACTAATCAAGGAGAGAAGCAACTTAGAACTAAGGAGAAATTTCCTGACAGTTAGAACAATTAATCAGTGGAACAGAAGTTCCACAGAAGTTCCACAGAATGCTTCAACACTGGAAGTTTTTAAGAAGATGTTGGATAACCATTTATCTGCAGGGGTGTAGGGTTACCTGCGTAAGCAGGGGTTTGGACTAGACCTCCAAGGTTCCTTTCAACTCTCTTATTATATTATAAATGCCTGCAAAGAAGCTGGTTCTGCATCCAAGGTGTTTACCTGCAATGCAACCTTTATCCACCAGATGTACCTATAGATCTAAGGAATTCACTGGGAATGGGGGTGGGGAGGAGATCTATTGCTCCCTTGACAACTATTCAGGTTAAAGAAAATATTTTTGTAGTGAAAACAAGGCACCTGCTTTTCATGTTGAATTGCTCACTCTTCTTGAAATAAATCAAAATAACACTGGAGGATATCTGGTACCTACGTGAAACAAGAATACCAATAGAAGAAAATACTTGCAGCTCAGGTTGAACTATGGGGTCCTTGGTGCTCACTGAACTTGAGTGTTTTCTTGCTGCCTTCTCATAAGTAGATGCAACCTAGTTGGGTAATGGAATGTGTGCGTGAAGACAACCAATTTGAAAGAACAATGTTAGAATTTCCCACCAGCATCACACTGTTAGATGATCTCCGTGTAGGACATCAGAATGGCTGAGCTACAAAGGTAGCTTGTTTCATCATCGCTTAGTTTTGAACCACCATTTGTTGAGGAAGTAAAATATTCTAGGCTGAAACAAGATAAATTGTACTGTGGATACATTCAAGTTGTACAGGTTGTTTTTCACAGGATTGCGTCTGAACGAGCACAATTCAAAGCACACTGACGATGCCTCCTCGAATGGTGAGGAAATGGGATAGAGACAGAGAGGGAGAAATTAGGTAGGTAGGTAGGTAGGTAGGTAGAGGGATAGAGAGAGGGAAAAATACAGTAGGTAGGTAGGTAGGTAGAGGGAGAGAGGGAGAAATACAGTAGGTAGATAGGTTGGGGGTTATACGGTGGTTGTGTATACGTGTTTGTGTGTGCAGGCGTACACACAGATTGGTTGGCCATTTAACCAAACTGGGCCACAGCAATGTGTGGCCGGGAACGGCTAGTGAAATATAAAATATATTCATAATCAAAATCAAACTAAACTTACAAACCAAGGGTGGGTTCCGGCAGAGACTACTTCCGGTTTGCTCAGGGGTGGGCCATGTGCGCACCCATGAGCTTGATGCACGCAGTGCGTGCATGCGCAGTACAACTAAAATTGCTCTGTGCATGCGCAGAAGCAGAAAACAAGATGGTGCCATTTATGGCGCTGCCGGGAGAACTGATTCGGGGCCGTGGCAGGCCTGGGTTGCCGCGGGTTCCATCAGCCCAGGCCACCGAGCTACTACCGGTTTGGGCGAACCGGTCCGAACCGGTGGGAACGCGCCACCGTTGCAAACTTAAATAAATAAGTAATGAAATTAAAATTCGATAAATGACATAAATAACTGTTTGCTGAGTTTCCGATTCATAAAGGCGATGTCAAACAAGGCTGCAAGGCGGTTCTTCTATATACACAAAGTATAGAGTATGAAGTAGATATCCAATATGCTTTTTCTTTTTAAAAATTTGGTTTCGTAAATTTTTTTTAAAAAAAGAATTGCCCTCCATGGGCCCCAGAACAATGTACCAGCTGCACCCCTCATTCCTCAGGCCTGGCCTTTACCATGAATAGCCAAGTCCATCTTCACAAGTTTTGTTTTTCTCTTTTGACAAATAAAGATTACGAAAAAAATATATTAAAAGGCTTAATTGCTTCCCCAACATCTTCTCCCCCTTTTTGTTCCTTCCATGCAGCCCCCCCCAAACCCAGACCCTCTTTTTGCTCTCTTAATGCACGTATAACTCGGGCTTCCTCCCAGATGCACACCTGTGGAAAGCATCCTGGCGTGTTCGCCTTGGAGACCTCTCAGGGAGTCTGTTTATGGGCTGACTGCTGACAGACGTATTAACTGTGGAAAATGTGAATGACTTAATATATTATGTGTTCAGAATTGCTTTTTCTGTATTATGTATCTCCGCTTAATTTATAACTCTTGTCTTTTCAGCTTGTGCCGAAAACTACATGCTGCCACAGGTTTTTTTTCATTCCTTAGACTGGCACCCAGTTCCTTAATATGTATGTATGTATGTATGTATGTATGTACGTATGTATGTATATGTATGTATATATGTATGTTAGGTTTGGAGCTGATAAATAAATAAATAAGGGAGACTAGGATAGATCTATTTCGAGCTATTGAGCTCTCATCAGCTGGCCATACTCTTACTGGGATTTGAACCAGGGAAGTATTACATGTTAGGCAGATGTTTTAGCCACTAAGCCACCAGGTTCTCCTCCTGATCAGCTGAGACAGGGGAAATAAGTATATCTTGTGTCACAATACCCCGGTAAGCCCCAATTAAGCGAGGAAGCATACTGCTGCTTTCCTTTTCTGCCTTTCGGCTCATCACCAGAGACCATCTAGACTTGGATATTTAAAAAAAAGACACAACGAAACTCATAGCTTTCTGTCTAGATGGTCTCTGGTGATTCGCTCTCTGTGGGAGCGAATCGGCCGAAGGGATGTATGGGGCAGGATATGATCCCGCAAATAGCTAGGTCCTGTGTCATGGAGCGTTTTGAAGATGGTGATCAACACCTTGAAAGAGGGTGATCAACACCTTGAAACGTTTGATGGGCTTGGCAGGCAAAGGATACTGCAAAATCCCCATTCCTTCCCCACCGCACTAACCTGCTTTCCAGCTCTGTTCTCTTGTTTAGGGCAACAAAAGAAGACCCAGCCAATCAGCTGGGTCTTGGGAGGCAGCGAATAGATTGTGGGCAGGGCCAGCCAGAGGTGGTATTTGCCGGTTCTCCGAACTACTCAAAATTTCTTCTACTAGTTCTCATCATGCAGTCCAAGGGACTCGCAGGAGTCTTCTCCAGCACCAGAGTTCAAAGGCCTCAATTCTTTGGCTCTCAGCCTTCCTTATGGCCCAACTTTCACAGCTATACTTTGCAACTGGGAAAACCATAGTCTTGACTGTACACACTTTCGTTGGCAGGGTGATGTATAGAAACAGTTAAATGGAGCTGGTATGCATTTACATTATTTTAATCCACCCCAATCTACAAGGGCAAAATGTGTGTTTTGTTTTTCTTAGACTAAAATAGAAAGGATGGCTGAATGCACCTTTTGTTTTTTCCCCAAACGTACAGGTTCATATATATTCCCACCAATAACTTGCAGGTAAGTACCACTGAACTCAGTGTGACTTTGTTCTGAATAAAGGTGTATTCTAGTGTAAAAATTACCAACATTGTCCTTCTTGATTTCAAGAATTCTGATTTTTTTAAAAATGTGTAGCTTTGCAAGTTGGGATTGGCTGGTGGAGCTGAGATAAGCTGCTTTGAGAACCTTTTCCAAATATGCAGTTTTGTGAATAGCTGTCATGGAGCTTCCTGTTTTTCTGGTTCTTTAATCTGGTTAAGAAGACAGAATTGATGACAATAGGAAGTCCATGAGCCCTGGATATTGAAAGCTTAAGACACCTGCATGTGCCTCGGTTAATGTCAGGAAATCAACAGTACAATAACGAATCTGTTGGCTGGGCTCCTACTTTGGTTCACATTAAGTTCAGACCTTCTCAGTCCCTCTTGTTCTGGTTTCAATTTACCTGTAATTGGAAATCAATTCCCACTCTTTACCACCATATACCACAGTGGTGGGTTTCAAATATTTTAGAACCTACTCTGTAGGTGTGGCTTATTTTGTGGGCGTGGCTTGGCAGTCATGTGACAGGGTGGGAGTGGCCACCTTTTAAAATATGATGAAACTCATTTAACAACGCTCTTGCTTAGCAACCAAAATTTTGGACTTAATTGTGATGATAAATTCTTTCCTTCCTTCCTTCCTTCCTTCCTTCCTTCCTTCCTTCCTTCCTTCCTTCCTTCCTTCCTTCCTTCCTTCCTTCCTTCCTTTCCTTTCCTTTCCTTTCCTTTCCTTCCCGTTGGGTCACTGGCAGTGGCGGGCCAGATTTACTTCCAGGTACGCCGGTGGAACCCCCTCTCACCGGTTCTCTAAATTTCACCAACCGGCTCTCGCGAGTAGGTGCGAGCCTGCAGAAACCCACCACTGATATACCATTAGGGCTTAAATGGAAAGGAATTATATTTGCAGGGACCTCAATCTAGAGGATAGAGTAAAGATAAAGGTTCACCTCGCACATATGGGCTAGTCGTTTCCAGCTCTAGGGGGCGGTGCTCATCTCCATTACAAACCCGAAGAAGCAGCACTGTGGAAGTTCTCCAGAACTGCTAAGAACCTGCTGAATACCACCTCTGGACCCCACCCCTGCCTGTAACTACATATTGACTCTGCAAAAAGAAAATGAACCCTAAACCAGGGGTCTCCAACCTTGGCAACTTTAAGACTTGTGGACTTCAACTCTGGGATTTGAAGTCCACAAGTCTTAAAGTTGCCAAGGTTGGAGACCCCTGCCCTAAACTAATCAAGTGGGTGGTATCACACCACCTGCCAATTTACCCCAGCAGCAGCAATAGAAGTGGCTAAATACAAGTCAGGGAGGGCTAGCAATTTAGTCAAGATGAACTTTAGGGATTTGGATGTGAGCTGATCTCAATTTCACCTCAATTTAGTCATCAACCATTTTTCATACTTCCTGAATGTCCCGACTCACTTTCCAGCTCCAAGCAATATCAGAACGCATTTCGGTGAAACTGACTTTGTAAGAAATTGGGCTGATACGTGTAAATATCTTTAGGCATGTAGTCATCTAC
This sequence comes from Rhabdophis nuchalis, assembly GCA_039707465.1. Taxonomy (NCBI): domain Eukaryota; kingdom Metazoa; phylum Chordata; class Lepidosauria; order Squamata; family Natricidae; genus Rhabdophis; species Rhabdophis nuchalis. Next base: position 9,986,652 of record CM077653.1, read on the forward strand.
GAAAGATGTCCTTCTGGCCTCCTGGAAGATGGCATTAGGTAGACAGCTTTATGGAAAGTGATTTTTTTCAGGACTGTCAACCTGCTAACTGAATGATCTTTCTAAAGGAAATGCACGTTGCGACCTGTTCAAAGCTGAACTAAGGCATTTCTTCTCCTTGGTGGCTTTTCAAATTGGAGCCGTTCCCCCCCCCCCCTTAAAACATAAGCACTCTGGGTTCAGTACAGTGATGGGATACAACCAGTACGCCCCGGTATGGGTGTACTGGTGCCTGCTGGGAGCACCAGGTACCATTCTGGTACGGTGCTCTGGAGGGCCCGCCCACCCTCCTGCCCGCGCTCCTTACATGCATTGGGGCTTTTGCGCATGCACATGGAGCATACGGCGCCTCCGCAACGTGCCGCCAAGCAGTTGGAGCGTCACGGAGCCATCGTGGAACATTGCGGGCAGTAAGTACACCTGCTCGCACTGCATCCATGCATGTGGTTGATGGGCAGCCCTGTTGCATTGTACTGGTTGTAACGGGATCCGGAACCCGCCACTGGTTCAGTAGGTTGGGGTTCTTAAAATGCATTCTGTGTAAGGCTGTCCTTGAAAACCATCCAGGAGCTTCAATTGGTCCAGAACGCTGTCATCTTTATGGGATGTCACCTTTGGGACAACTTTGACCTGAATGCATTGGTGGGATTCAGCCGGTTCGCACCACTTTAGGAGAACAGGTTATTCACTTTCTGAGCAGTTTGGTGAACTGGTTGTTGGAAAAATCATTCAGGCAGAGAACTGGCTGTTAAATTATTTGAATCTCACCTGAATGACTGAGAATCTCCATAGACATCTACTTCAGGGGTCTCCAACCTTGGCAACTTGAAGACCTATGGACTCATGGCCGGCTGGGGAATTCTGGGAATTGAAGTCCATAGGTCTTCAAGTTCCAAGGTTGGACATCCCTAATCTATCTGCAAATATAGTGTATTCGATTGCTTGTAATTCATCTACCGTGTGCTAGAAGGACGAGGAACGCCATTGTAAAGCCTCTGTTTCTGTATCATGTCATCCAAAGGAGCAGAGAATGCTTTGAATGAAGCACTTAATCCTTTCCTTTTCCACACGCACTTCCAGTTGTGCGAGATACCTTCCCCACTTACGAAAGCCGCTGTCGGAGCTGGCTTGTGGCAACCCACCAAAGGATTTGTGAACCGGGCCGAGAAAAAAACGACACCCTTTGTCTGGCAGATGCTCCATTGTCTCTCCAACCACAAATGATTATTCGTCTACACCTATCGGTGACTAATTCTTCTGTAACCAGGATGGGAAAGTGTCTTACCTAACCAATCTTAATGGGCTAAGTATTTCAGTGGTATTTGTTGAACAATATATAATTGCTCTGTTTAGATTTAAATGAAGGGCTCCTTTGAGGGCTGAGGGTGTAAACCAGAATGTGTATTCATTTCCTGAGATTCTGGTGAGTAATACTCAGTAATCAGTGCCTAAAAGACTTCTGTATGTGCACATTTAATATAAACATGTAGCCGGATGAACAGGAAATTGTGTCCATTTCTATTACAAAAGTCTAACACAGTAAACCCTTTCATAGATCATTATTTTTTATGTAACCAAGGATTATCTCAGCTAAAATATGTTGGGCTGTTGCCCTGGTTTCATTGAAGCTCCCATTATTATTATTATTATTATTATTATTATTATTATTATTATTATTATTATTATTATTATTATTATTATTATTATTATTATTATTATTATTATTATTATTATTATTATTTTTTTTTTTTTTTTTTTTTAAATCAGTTCTACTAATATTGATGGTTGGTACAGATGATAACAGCTAACTACTTTTGTTCACTATAACTATATAGAGACAGTTTGGTCTAGTGCAGGGGTAGTCAACCTTTTTATACCTACCGCCCACATTTGTATCTCTGTTAGTAGTAAAATTTTCTCACCGCCCACCAGTTCCACAGGAATGGTGATTTATAAAGAAGGGAAGTCAATTAAATTAAAAAAAGGAAAGTGCTTCAGTATTGGGCAAAACCCCTATCGCCCACCATGAAAGCTGGAATGTCCACTAGTGGGCAATAGGGACCAGGTTGACTACCACTGGTCTAGTGGTAAGGCACCAGGCTAGAAGTCAGAAGGTTGTGAGTTCTAGTCCCACATTAGGCATGAAAGCCAGCTGGGTAACCTTGGGCCAATCAGTAGGAGATGGTGAATTCTAATCCTGCCTTAGGCATGAAAGGTGGCTGGGGGACTTTGGCCAATCACCAGGAGACAGTGAGTTTTAGTTCCGCCTTAGGCATGAAAGTCAGCTTGGTGACTATGGGCCAATCACCAGGAGAAAGTGAGTTCTGGTCCTGTCTTAGGCATGAAAGCTGGCTGGGTGACTTTGGGCCAATCACCAGGAGACTGTGAGTTCTAGTCCCGCCTTAGGCATGAAAGACGACTGGTTTTGACCAGTCACTCTCTCTCCACCCAACCCATCTTCCAAGATGCTTGTAATAGGAGGAGCAGGAAGTAGTACGTTTGCTGGCTTGAGCTACTTAAGTCATAAAAACAGGATAAAACAAACAAACAAATAAATACATAAACATAAAATCACCTTAGTGATTTCTTTCAAAGCAAACTCCCGAGGAGTGCTGCCTCCTGAAACCATCTCACCTTCTGGAAGCAACAAAGCGCTCCTAACGATGCCTAAATGTTGACTTGGCTCTGTCTCTCTTTATGGTAACCAGTTTGCACCTCAAATGAAGACTCCACCCCACTTGCCTTGGCAGTGTTACTCCTGGAGCACAATGGGCTGGATGTGCTGCAAGTCTTTATCATCAGCTCCAGTCCTAACCTTTGAGCTGTCATCACGGCAAATCAAGAAGTCGCTTCCAGGCCAGGTAATTAATTTAAGTGGCATAAGTAGGTGCCTGGATTACTCTTCCATTTAGGAAATGTCAGCAGAAAACAAGGCAGTCATGAAAATAATTCGATTGCCAACTGCACTAAAAAAAATATCAAATCTACCTAAGGCCACATTCTCTTCTCAGCCACAGTATCGTTGCACTGCAATAACCTCACCAGCTTGGTTCGGCTCTGACTGCTAGGCTTCCTTCTCTTCCTACGCTGTGCATAAATTAGAGAGAGGCCAAAGAACCATAAGCCATCAACCTGAGAGAGGCCCTTTTCAACCTGGTGCTCCAAGGATGTACTCGATCGGGGGGGGGGGGTTCCAACCTGGGGAGCTTTAAAAACCTGTGGACTTCAACTCCCAGAATTCCCCAGCCAGTATGTCTCATTTATAAAATGGCCGATTTTTATTTTCTAATGGAAAAACATGGAACATAACTTTACCATCTTCAAAGCGCTCCATGGCACGGGTCCTGGTTACTTGAGAGACCGCCTCCTACCACATTCCTCCCTTCGACCTGTCCGCTCTCACAGAGTTGGCCTTCTCAGGGTGCTGTCAGCTGGTCAATGCCGACTGGCGATCCCCAGGGGGAGAGCCTTCTCTGTGGCGGGTCCGACACTCTGGAATGACCTCCCCCCCGATATCCGTACCATCACGGACCTACGTCTCTTCCGTCGGATGGTAAAAGCTCATTTCTTTCGTCTTGCCGGCCTGACATAGATTAGGGACTTTTAATTCGTTATTTATGTTTTTAACTATTTATTCAATTTTAGCACAATCTTATTGATTTAATTGTTTTTTAAATTTTGTATATTGTGTGGGTTTTTTTATCTTTCTGTGCACCGCCCTGAGTCCCTTTTGGTGAAAAGGGCGGTATATAAATTGAAAATAAAATAAAAATAAATAAAAAATTTATGGCCCCGTTCATGGGGACATGCATGCAATAGATATTTTTTTTGGCTGAGCAATATGCCCCATAACCTTAAGGCAGTGAAGGCTAACCTTTCTGGCATCGAGTGCTGAAAGCGTGCATGTGCACACACCCATAATGCAATGCATGTACCCCCACATGCCCCCCACAATGCGCCATGCGCCCTGCCCATGCATGCAGTCTCCTACATGTGCCCCACCCCCATGCATGCGTGCCAGATACCTGAAAACCAGCTCGCCAGCGGGAGGTGCACACGCATGCACAGCAGAGCAGAGCTGGGTCAACAGTTCGCATGTCCGCAGAGAGGGCTCTGCATGCCACCTGTGGCGCGTGTGCCATACGTTCGCCATCACGACCTTAAGGTCCTTTCGTCACTCATGAGGTGGGGGAGGCTCTGAGTGTTATTTAGCCTCTTCAATCTTGTAAGTGTTGTCTCTGAGGGGATATCTATTTTTTCTTACAGGATTCTTCTTTAAACTGTTGTTAATACACGCCAAAGCTGGAGACTATTGCCATCGTTTGCCTACTCTTTGATCCATGAAGAGTTTGGCGAGGACAACTGGAGGGGGACCCCGGGCCTTTCTCCATAATCACAAACAAAGAAGCCCAAACCAGGGGTGCCAAACTCGATTTCATCGAGGGCCAGATCAGAGTTGTGTTTTTGAACGTGGCCAGGGTGGGTGTGGCCAGGGTGGGCATGGCCAGCTCGACATCACTCGTGCTGGGGGCACCTGTGGCAGCCCTGGTGGGGCTGGGAGGATCCATTGTCCCCAGCGGAGAAAGACGAGACTAGGGAGAGCACCAAACTCTTGTCCTCCAGCCTTGCCGTCCCTCTCAGGCTACACTGAGGACCCCTGGATGGTGGTGCAGGCTGCCCAGAGCCCTAGACTGTGTAGGGCAAGCAAGTTTGTTTTGCTAGCATTCTGCCAATGAAAACAGAGCTCAGGAGGGGTGCTCCGTTTTCAATCGCAACGGCCTCCTGCAGCACTCTGGCAATGAAAATGGGCATCATCAGGTTGTAGATCAGCATCCGGTTGGCTTGGGCTGGGCTGAGGCACCATGAGCCAGTTCTTTGTTGTTTCCAGGGTGGCCCCGATTTAAGCACCCTGTGGGCCAGATTTGGCCCCTGGTCATTGACTCCCCCTGCCCTAGACCAAATAACACTCAAAGCCAAGATTGCCTAACAAAGGCTATCATACTTTTGTCATGTCAGGACAGCCAACTCAATGGAAAAGTCAACCACACTAGGTGTGATCAGCAGAAAACGAAGAAGGGGCTCCTATGGTGTCCAATGGCTGGACACTATAAAGCCATGATGGTGAACCTATGACACGGGTGCCACAGGTGGCACGCAGAACCATTTCTTAGGGCACGCGAGGCTTTGCCCTGTCAGCTCCAGTGCACTTGTGTGCACTGGCCAGCTGATTTAGGCCTTCTTTTCTACCTCTGGAAGCTTCAGGGAAGCTCCAGAAGCCCCTGGAAGTGGGGGCGAGGCTGTTTTCACCCTCCCCAGGCTCCTAGAAAGCCTCTGGAGCCCGGGGAGGGCGAAAAAAGCATGCCAAAAGCAGGGGGTCGTGCACATAGCATTAGGGGTGTGGCACACCCACGCACGACCCCCCCTGCGCTCCCCCCGCTTTTGGCACGCGAGCCAAAAAAGGTTAGCCATCCCTGCTATAAAGGATGACACTGGGACAGTGAGTGTGCATGCATGCACAGTGCGCGTGCACATGGTGGACACTCGGCCTCATCGCAACGTACTGGTTGCGACGGGATCCGGAACCCACCACTGGATGAGGCCCACGCTAGACAGTTTAAGATTGACGCTGTGAAGGTTTCAGGATGTAACAACGGAGTCAGGTAGAGCATTCCAGGCATTGAGCAGTCTTTTGCTGAAATCATATTTTCTGCCATGCAGTTTGGAGTGGTTTCCGTTGAGTTTGTATCGATTGTTTGCCCACATATTATTGTGGTTTAGATTTTAGATTTAGATTTTATTCAATTTATATCCCGCCCTTCTCCAAAAGGACCCAGGGCGGCGCACAGGAATTTAAAAACAACATACAAAAAAATAGTACAAAATATATAAATTTAAAAATCTATTAAATAACAAAAAACCTATGCTAAAACCAATTAAAATCCCCCATTTAAAACTATCTAAAATTAGTCACAGCGGAGGCTATGTTAGGCCGGCTTGATGAAATAAGTGTGTTTTTAAACACTGGCGGAAGAGGCGGAGGTCAGTGATGGTGCGGAGTTCAGGGGGTAGGTTGTAGTTGAAGTCGTCATTGACAGGTAAGGACATTGTAGCAGACAATTTTGTGTGCTACGCTTAGATCATACCACAGACGGCGCACTTCCAGATTGTTCAAACCCAAAATTTCGAGCCTGGTGGCATAAGAGATTCTGTTGTGAGCAGAGGAGTGGAGGACTCTTCTCGTGAAATACCTCTGGACCCGCTCAATGTTATTTTATTTTTATAATATTTTTTTATTTTTGTAACATAAGCACAAATAATACAAACTTCACAGGAAAAAACAACAACATCGATAAGCCATTTTTCCTTACAGGTTATCAATTTTTAAGAATGCATCAATTTATCACAGGTTTCTATAATGGTCTTCAACATTTATCACTTATTTTTCATATCGATTATTACAATTTTTATATCTCAAACCTAATCTTACTAGTTGTTTTAACATCCTTTTATATAAGGTATAACTATATAATGGCATTCTATTTATAAAACCAACCAAAAGAGAGAGAGAAAAAACAATAACAACAAATAGATAGATTTAAATAGATTTAAATGGAAGAGTCCACTCTAAATAATGTCCTTTAAAGCAGGGGTCCCCAACCTTTTTTGCACCAGGGACCGGTTTCATTTTAAAGAAAGTTTTGCGGACCGGCTGAGTGGCTCAGCAGTCATGTGACTGGGTGGGCGTGGCCAACTTGGAAAATGTGAAACTCACTTAACAATAGTCTTGGTTAACAACCAAACTTTTGGGCTCAATTGTGGTCGTAAGTTCTTTCTTTCTTTCTTTCTTTCTTTCTTTCTTTCTTTCTTTCTTTCTTTCTTTCTTTCTTTCTTTCTTTCTTTTTCTTTCTTTCTCTTTCTTTCTTTCTTTCTTTCTTTTTCTTTCTTTCTCTTTCTTTCTTTCTTTCTTTCTTTTTTTTTTCTTTCTTTCTTTCTTTCTTTCTCTTTCTTTCTTTCTTTCTTTCTTTCTTTTTCTTTCTCTTTCTTTCTCTTTCTTTCCCTCTTTCTCTTTATTTCTCTCTCCTTATTTCTCTCTCTCTCTTTCTTTCTTTCCCTCTTTCTCTTTTTCTTTCTCTCTCTCTCTCTCTCTCTCTCTCTTTCTTTCTTTCTCTTTCTCTCTTTCTGTCTCTTTCTCTCTCTCTCTTTCTCTCTCTCTTTTCTCTCTCTCTCTTTCTTTCCTTTCTGTCTCTCTTTCTTTCTCTCATTCTCTCTGTCCAATATACAGTGTGGTTTCCTGTTTACCTGTTTGTTCATTTAATATAGCCACCTATCTCACCTCAATTACTCTGGGTGGCTTACAAAATTATCAAGGCTCCAAAAAGTAGTCAGAAAGGTAAGAAAGATCATTAAAAAAGCTGGGAAAATCCCCCCCAAAAAAATATTTTAAGAGAAACATTAAAGTTATTTTCAAAAAGATTCAGAACATAAAGTGGACTCAAAAATGACAAGGGAAAAAGATGCTACACTGGATATACACACTGGATAATGAGGTCTTAACATCCTCACTGAAGAAGACGCAGAACCGACAACCGCAGCTGGAAGAAGAATTTTGTGAGATGGAGAAAGGAAAAAAAGAAATAATAATAATAAATTTATAATAATAAATTTAATTTGTAGACCGCTCCCTCTCCCCGAAGGGACTCGGGGTGGTGCACAGGGGAATTAAAAATGTACAAACATAGATACATCATAAATACATAAAATCAAATTAAACAATTTATCCCTGCGCTAAAAAACCCCAAATCCTAAAAACTAAACCCCTTAAAAACCCAATTAAAACAATTTAGATGTTCAGACTAAAAAGGCTGGAAGGTAGGTTAGGCCAGGCCGGCCTGTTGGAAGAGATAAATCTTGAGCTTTTGTCGGAAGGCGCGGCGGTCCGTGGTTGTTCTGAGGTCGGGGGGTAGGTCATTCCATAGAGCTGGGCCTGGGCAGCAAGGGCGCTTCCATTGTGAAGGCTCACTCGAAACTCAAGAAGAGAGCACCCATGTTCAGCAAAACCATCATTTCCCCATTTGTTTGGGCCGCTCTTAGGGCCGTCCTGTGCAAAACGGTGCCTGCTAGGAATGACAACTGAATTATGAATCAAAAGAGAGGAATTTGCTCAGGAGGTGTCAGCGGTAGCTCATGTCAACGTTAATTAAGCGCAGGTTTTCTGTGTGGGGGAAAAACTCTTGTTGGGCCCTTAGGCAGATCAGAAAGTGAAGATGGCACTCGCTCGTTCTCCTGAATGTCTAATTGGGCATCTTGCTGAACAAATGAATAATGAGGGTACATCCAGGGCTGGAAGTTGTTCCTGTCATGCTTCCTGGGAACTGTGGTTATGGGAAAATCCCCAGAGGGCTCCAAGTTACTGCAAGTGTTTCTTCTCCAGAAACCAAGAACTACGCAAGATGGCTTGGCTGCCATTAGGATTAGACATACGAAGCAAACATGGCTGGCCCTGAATCCACTTCACTGCCAGTTCTTCTGTTGCAGAATACAAGCGTTCAAGTCTATATCTTGAAAGGTATAAAAAAAATTGCCAGTTGGCTGACATTAAGGAAAGCCCGGCGCTATCTAATAAAATGAAATGAAATTGTGAAAAGAATAAGGTTCTCCATTTAGGCAAGAAAAAACAAAATGCACAGGTACAGTATAGGTGGTACCTTGCTCAATAGTAGCAACTGTGAGAGGGATATTGGAGTCCTAGTGGACAACCATTTAAATATGAGCTAGCAGTATGCAGCAGCTGCCAAAAAGCCAACACAGTTCTAGGCTGCCTTAACAGAGGGATAGAATCAAGATCACGTGAAGTGTTAATACCACTTTATAATGCCTTGGTAATAATAATTAAATAATAATAATAATAAGGCCACACTTGGAATACGGCATCCAGTTTTGGTTGCCACAATGAAAAAAAGATGTGGCGACTCTAGAAAGAGTGCAGAGAAGAGAAGCAAAGAGGATTAGGGGACTGGAGACTAAAACATATGAAGAATGTTTGCAGGAACTGGGTATGTCTAGCTTAATAAAAAGAAGGATTAGGGGAGACATGATAGCAGTATTCCGATATCTCAGGGGCTGCCACAAAGAAGAGGGAGTCAAACTATTCTCCAAAACACCTGAGGGTAGAACAAGAAGCAATGGGTGGAAACTAATCAAGGAGAGAAGCAACTTAGAACTGAGGAGAAATTTCCTGACAGTTAGAACAATTAATCAGTGGAACAAAAGTTGCCTCCAGAAGTTGTGAATGCCCCAACCCTGCAAGTCTTTAAGAAGATGTTGGATAGGCATTTGTCTGAAACGGTATAGGGCTTCCTGCCTCGGCAGGGGGTTGGACTAGAAGACCTCCAAGGTCTCTTCCAACTCTGCTATTGTATTGTATTACCTAAAATTACTTGCCACTGAAAGAATGATCCTACCTGATTAATGCTTTCCATAACAGGTAGATGATAAACTCTGTGTGCTGAGCTCCTTTTGATTTATTTCTGGAGTTTTCAAGAAAAAGGAACAGAAATGGAAAGGTGAGAGGAGACCATATGTACTAAAGTCTTCCACAATTATTTCCCCAAAATAATTGATTCACAACTGAATCTGTAATTCCCCAATAAGGATTCTTAACTAATTTCTCAGTAGGATGACTTAATGCTAACAATAGGATTCCTACTGAAAAAAGTCCCATTAGAAGAATTGTCTTGTCATGTCTAGCTTATCATTTTATCTTATCTTCTTTGAACCAAAATATGGGATGTCACTCAGTTTGTTGACTACCCAAAAGAGGAGTGCATAATAAAAGACAGGAGCTTTTCAAATTCTCCTTAGTCACTCCATTGCTAAATAAATGCATGCATAAAAAATAATTTAGCCTTTGAAAAATATTCTAAAGGAAATTAACTCTTTCATCAGATCGAACAGGAGCTGGTAGGAAACGATGCAGAATAAATGATCTGACCACCAATATTATAAATAAAATAATGTAAAGCAATGACGATTCCACGCCATAACCAAATATAGAAAAAGAGAATAAAGCAAAATTAAAGAATGCTTGGGTGTCAAATCTATTTCAATTAAATGGGATATGGACACAAGTAAAACACAAGACTGTGAAAATATCTCATCTGCTTACTTCTTGTGTGGTTTCCAAAACCATAATCTCTAAATGTCTATGGAGATTCTCAGTCATCCAGATAGTTATCCTAAAAGTGCTTTTTTTCCAAAGACTACCGGACTATTTTTTCCTTGAGGAAGATGTTTCGCTTCCCATCCAAGAAGCTTCATCGGTTCTTCATCAGAACTGATGAAGCTTCTTAGATGAGATGTGAAATGTCTTCCTCAAGACCAAAAACAATCCAATTGCCTTTTGGCAGGGGGAGAAGCACCTTTGAGACAATAAACTCTGAAGAAGGTTTTCCAGTCTGGTAGAATCATTCTTTCCGTGGCAAGTAATTTTGGGTAACGTTGAGTTTTCTTTAAAGTCAGCCAACTGGCAAACTTTTTATACTTTTCAAGGTATAGACTTGAATGCTTGCATTCTGCAATAGAAGACCTGGCAGTAAAGTAATTCAAAGCTAGCCATGTTTGCTTCGTATGTCTAATCTTAATGGTAGCCAAGCCATCTTGCGTAGTTCTTGGTTTCTGGAGAAAAACCACTTGCAGTAACTTGGTGCCCTCTGGGGTTTTTCCCAGAACCACAATTCCCAGGAAGCATGACTTCTTTGGAAAACAAAGGTACTGGGTCTCAACTAAGACGAAACAATCTCATTTTCGTTTTGCTTTCTATTCAAGTAACCAACTAACCCATTGCACAAAAAGGATCTCATAAAATTCTGTAACATAATATGCTAAGCCTTCTAGATCAGGACTGTCAGATTTACGGCCCGCAGGCTGGATGTGTCACACGCTGGCCACCCCCACCCCCATTTTAGTGAAGGAGGGAAACGTCATGGTACATCACGTGACAACAATCTGACACGGCGAGTTTGACACCCCTGCTCTAGCAATAGCAATAGCACTTAGTCTTATATACTGCTTTACAGTGCTTTTACAACCCCCTCTAAGCGGTTTACAGAGTCAGCATCTTGCCCCCAATAATCTGGGTCCTCATTTTACCCACCTGGGAAGGATGGAAGGCTGAGTCAACCTTGAGCTGCCAAATTGCAGTAGCCTGCAATGGTTAGAGTACAGTAGTGCAGGCTACTGCAATTTGGCGGTTCAAATCTCTCTAGGCTCAAGGTTGACTCAGCCTTCCATTTTTCAGAGGTCAGTAAAATGAGAAGGCTGTAGAGCACTGTAAAGCGGTATATAAGTCTAAGTGCTGTTGCATGGAATATAACCAATTGTTGTGGCCCGCCAATGGCCAGCAGAGCTGGCAGCAGATTCGGACAGTGAGGAGGTTGGGGAGGAACATGGGCCAGTCCTGGAGTCTGGGGAAGGCTCTGATGAGGGCTCTGTGTCGGAGGCAGAGAGGGGACCAGGGCCGTCTGACAGTTATCAGCTGCCTTCGGAGTCAGACATCAGTGAGGCAGACAAACAGCTGGAGCCTGTTCCCACTGTGCGCATGCCCGGAGTTGCCAGATGAAGGGAGCAGCTAAGGAGCAAGGGCTGACTTGGGAGTAAGGCCACAGATGGATGATAAATGGCCCCTACCATAGGGAATAAAAGAGGAGTGAAAGGGGAGTAGAGTTTGCAGGAGACAATTAGTTCTCTTAATTGGTTTGTGACTCTCTGAGACTCCTCCAAGTTTTGCAGTTATCGGCCTGTCAACTCTCCAAGCCAGATAAGGTCTGTGACTGTAAATCCACCCTTGAAAGACTTTGCTGGATGTGAATGAGCAGAATTCACAGTCAATTAATAAAAGGCTTTTTTTTTTGTCAGGGCTAGAACTCTGCTTTGTAGTTTGGGGAAGCCTAGGTCAGAACACTAATCCTTGGTTTGATATCAATGACAGTGAAAGCTTCTTGATGGAGCCTTGTTGAAGATTGCTTATCTCAGAGTATTCCCATAGAGATAAGTGCCTTTATATAATGTGGGAAACATGGGTGTTATTGCATTTTAACATGGCAACATATAATATCAACTCACTTATACTTTTGCACCGGGGGCAAGAGCAGGATTAAGACATGTATGAGCAATGGGAATAATATTGGGTAGCTGAAAGATTGATGATTGAAGACCAATTAATATTATTTATTTTAGCGTTTGTTTTTTTACAGCAGGGAAAACATCCAAAAGATTAGACTGCATTAATTATTTATTGGATTGCTGTCTCTGCAGAAACACCCCGAAACCCTAAAGAAGTTGGCAGGGGGAGAATTAAAATATATGTCACTCAGTGCGTGGCAAGATAATCACTTCAGTAATCCAAGCTCATGTTTTGATAACATTCTTAGCTGTAAGGTCAACTTAAAATATAATCAGGGGAAAAAAATGTTAAAAGCAGTTAGGCAGAGGAGTGGGAAAATGTTGCGGTATTGATTTATTGTTTTCTTATGGTGGTGGGGACAAGTATTCAGTTCGATTCCTTAAAAACGCCCGCTTGCATTACTCTTCCAATGGAAGGTTGCCAATGTGGCCAATTCATTTGCTATATTCAGCAGCCCAATTTATCTATTTATCTCTTTCTCAGGAGCTTACAGGAGAGTGATAAAAACCCCAATAAAAGTAGGGAGGAGGAGGAGGAAGAAGAGAAGTAGTAGTAGTAGTAGTAGTAGTAGTAGTTGCTGTCATTCAAATTTAAGCTAGTTCAGGTCAGAAGAAGAAGAAGAAGAAGAAGAAGAAGAAGAAGAAGAAGAAGAAGAAGAAGAAGAAGAAGAAGAAGAAGAAGAAGAAGAAGAAGAAGAAGAAGAAGAAGTAGTAGTAGTTGTTAATCAAATCTAAGCTAGGTCAGTCGAGGAGGAGGAGGAGAGAGGAGAAGAAGATAAGAAGTAGTTCATCAGATCTAAGCTAGGTCAGTCGAGGAGGAGGAGGAGGGGAGAGAAGAAAAAGAAGAAGAAGAAGAAAAAGAAGAAGAAGAAGAAGAAGAAGAAGAAGAAGAAGAAGAAGAAGAAGAAGAAGAAGAAGAAGAAGAAGAAGAAGAAGAAGAAGAAGAAGAAGAAGAAGAAGAAGAATGGATTGTGGACAAGACAACTTCTAGATTATTGTCAGGAAACTGCCTGGATCTGTCTTTATGATCACTACAGAAGATCAGCTCAACTTATGGACATTTTGACTTTTTAACTTCAACTCTTTCATGTTTTGTTTTATTTTGTGCCTTCAGGACACTCTTCACTCCTGGTTTTCTGGGTGGCTTTTTTGAAAGACGTTTGCTCTGCCCTTTTTCTTCGTAGTGCTAAGAGGGTGATTGATCCAAAGTCACCCAGCTGGCTTCATGACTAACACAGGACTGGGATTCACCATCTCCTGTATTCTGTTCGGTGCCTCTTACCCCTCCAGCAGAACAAAATCTGTTGTGTGAAAAGAGTGCTTGTTTATTTGTTGCCTAGCTTCTTTGTTTCTTGCTATGGTTCTAATCTGCCCTATAATTGGATTACAAAACTGCTAAAATCATTAGAAAGCCATTAAAACACTAAAAACATTAGACTGGGGTGGGAAAGGCGCAAAACAGATATCTCTGTTATTTATTTACTCATACACTTTCTATAGCCACCCATCTTGGTTAATGCCTCTGGGCAGCTTACAATTCAAAACATATATTGCAATTAAAACACTGAAAACGTTTCAAAACAAATCAGAACAATCATAAAAATTATAGCATCGATGTAGAGTTTTACTCCCAATTAAAGACTATCACAAAGTGCATCGTGATTAGCTTTGTTCCTGAATTCGTGCCCGAGTAATCTTTCTAAATTCAGAATCCTAAGCTAAAAAAACAACAACCACCAAAACATCCCCACTCACACATACATACAAAATTTGGCTGAACTTAGACCATTCTTAGACATGTGAGAATGCAGTAGCTGATGTTACAGGCACTTTTATACTGAACTGAAACCTGTAATGATTTTTTGAAAGAAGCGTTTTGCAAAATATTTTCATAGAAGCAACAAAACTGATGGAAGTTTCAGGGAAAAATACCATGAAATTAAACTGGACACATCCTTGATTCGTTTTTCCATCTCTCTAGTTCCATAGTTTTCATGTCTCTTGATCATAGCTTGGTGAAAGCAGACTAAAAATGCAACTTCTTTAAAAGTGTGTGTATGTGTGTGTTTGCATTTGTGTAGGGGTGTGCGCATATAGGCACGGGTTTTTGGGTATTATATACTTGCACACACACATTTGATAATTTGTGAGTAAAATTACTTCTCAAAGATAGATATCTTACACACTCCCACAGACACACGCATGTGTGGTTTATCTACCCATCTTCCCAGAGGGGTCAAAAGGACAATGCTGACTTTGTCTTTGCATATCTTTCATCAGGCAATGTAATAAATATTACCTAGGAGATATTTTATTTGCCTAATAATTGCAGCACCACCTTCCCCCTGAAGAAACAGACAGTGCTAGCTAAGCACCTTACTAATCTGCCTAATTAAAGGAGAACTTCTGTTCTCTCCACATTTGGGTTCCAGGCTATTGTTTTCCTTCATGGCCCTTACAGAAAGAGAGCTTGATGAAGTGGGCTTTGTGAAGAGCTTCTGCTATCTAACCAGGGGTGGGCTGCTACGGGTTCGCCCGGCTTTGAGAGAACCTGTAGCTAATGTTATGGCCAGTTCGGAGAACCTCCAAATCCCACGCCTGGCTGGGTCTTATTTGGGGGGAAATGTGATCATAGCAGTGGTGGGCTTCAAATTTTTTAGAACCTACTCTGTAGGTGTGGCCTATTTTGTGGGCGTGGCTTGGCAGTCATGTGACAGGGTGGGAGTGGCCACCTTTTAAAATGTGGTGAAACTCATTTAACAATGCTCTTGCTTAGCAACCAAAGTTTTGGACTCAATTGTGATGATAAATTCTTTCTTTCTTTCTTTCTTTCTTTCTTTCTTTCTTTCTTTCTTTCTTTCTTTCTTTCTTTCTTTCTCTTTCCTTCCTTCCTTCCTTCCTTTCCTTCCCGTTGGGTCACTGGCAGCGGCGGGCCAGATTTACTTCCAGGTACGTCGGTGGAACCCCCTCTCACCAGTTCTCTAAATTTCACCACCCGGTTCTCGTGAATAGGTGGGAGCCTGCAGAAACCCACCACTGGATCATAGCCATAAATGGCCTTGTTCTCCATAGGCAAAATGTCTCTTAATATCCCACATCTCAGTTTATTAAATTAACTATGGATCACTCAGTGCTCCCATCCTTACTGTAAGAGAATCTGTAGGTATGGAAGTTTCTGGGTTTTTTCACTCTTATACCAGGTCACAATCTGAAGAAATGCAAAGGAGTGGTGGGGAAAAAAAAGGGGCATCTCATCTCGTCTCACTCCTTTCTTCTTAAAATCTTGTCAACCCCTTTCTCCCTAAGACAAAAGAAATGCCTTCCTTCATTAGATTGCAAGTTGGACAAAAGTGGATAGAATAGGAGAGAACAACTTGGATGTGAGGAAGCTGCAGAATGAGGATGACTAATGGAGTCTATTAGATGTGGGTTTTTTTTTAAAGACTTGGACGGGGGTCCTTTCTCCAGTCCAGTTAGAAAAGGAATTCTATGTGACTATCAAGTCATATTTAGCCTTTAGATAAGAGTTGATCTCAGTGTACATAGAATGCAGTGGTGGGTTTCAAATTTTTTAGAACCTACTCTGTAGGTGTGGTCTATTTTGTGGGCGTGGCTTGGCAGTCATGTGACAGGGTGGGAGTGGCCACCTTTTAAAATGTGGTGAAACTCATTTAACAACGCTCTTGCTTAGCAACCAAAATTTTGGACTCAATTGTGATGATAAATTCTTTCTTCCTTCCTTCCTTCCTTCCTTCCTTCCTTCCTTCCTTCCTTCCTTCCTTCCTTCCTTCCTTCCTTTCTTTCTTGCTTTCTTTCTTTCTTTCTTTTTTCCCTTTCTTTCTTCCTTCCTTTCCTTTCCTTTCCTTCCCATTGGGTCACTGGGAGCGGCGGGCCAGATTTACTTCCAGGTACGCCGGTGGAACCCCCTCTCACCGGTTCTCTAAATTTCACCAACCGGCTCTCGCGAGTAGGTGCGAGCCTGCAGAAACCCACCACTGATAGAATGACTCCAGATGTGGTTCTTGCACTCAGAAAAGAAAAATATACCCATTGGAAAGTCGCAGGAGTTTGCAGGCCTCACTGAACCAAAGTTTTAAACTAACGTAATTGCAAAGTGTACCTGTAGACATATTTCTAATTGGCTGTCTTGTGTGCTGCATTTTCTGCAAAATATGTGCTTGTATGGATACATTTAGGATGAGATGGTATCAAATGAGGAACTGAAAGTAACAAATGGCGGAGAGCTTCGAATATACATGGGTGTTTGAAGAAAGTGATGGTCAGTAAGAATGTTAGAAAGTACAAGGAAGTGAAACTATGGGGTGTGTAGGTCAGTAAAAAAAGAAGGTATAAGAAATGTGACTTGAGATGAGAATGGTGTCCTTTGCCCAATTGTCCTTCGTCCTTTGTGAGACCTGCTATGTGTCATTGGACCCCATTGCAATGGTTTAATAATGTACGGTTTGTTCTGGAATTGCATTGCTATGTTGGCTATTCATGTTCCAAATTGCTCATGAAATAAACCTCTGACCTTAAAGTAAGATTTATTGCTTGTGGTTTGTCTGTGTTCCTTTTTATTGGCATATTTTTTTATCACAGCTCATACTGCCATCAACTATATAGCAATAGCACTTAGACTTATATACCGCTTCCCAGTGCTTTACAGCCCTCTCTAAGCAGTTTACAGAGTCAGCCTATTCGCCCCCAACAATCTGGGTCCTCAATTTACCCACTTCAGAAGGATTCAAGGCTGAGTCAACCTTGAGCTGGTGAGATTTGAACTGCCTAACTGCAGCTAGTAGTCAGCTGAAGTAGCTGGCAGTATTGCACTCTAACCACTCTGCCACCTCAGCTTACATAATGTAAGCAGTTTACAGAGTCAGCCTCTGGCCCCCAACAATCGGGGTTCTCATTTTACCCACCTCGGAAGGCTGGAAGGCTGAGTCAACCTTGAGCCGGTGAGATTTGAACTGCCTAACTGCAGCTAGTAGTCAGCTGAAGTAGCCGGCAGTACTGCACTCTAACCACTGCACCACCTCGGCTCTCTCTGAGCAGTACCTGAACAATAATAATGAATGAGTAGTACCACACTATCATCTTGCTATGTGAGAGCATGAGCAGGAGGGGAGTAGATTGGTTATGCCCTTTGTGAGTTGACCAAGTGATAGCCACGAGACGGGTTGCACATCAAGCGTCTGCTCACAAACCATGGTATTTTGGCAGACTCACAAACTAGACAACCTTAGTGACATCTCTTGATTTCAGGGGTCTGCTTGGGATTTTGTTTCAGCCAGTGGGTAAATCCCCAAAGAGGCAAGTGTCTACAAGAAGTGACTGGCACACAAACGTTTGACTCAGGTTAGCGCTACAAGCTCAATCAAGCTTCCCAAGACTTGACTGAGCTGGTTTGAGTAAAGACAAGGAATTTGTCTCAAGTGCTAAGTTTAAAACATTTGCCTTCTCGGGAAGATAGGTTCGCTAGAATCCAGAAGATCCCAGGGCTGATCTTCTGATTCTAGTGAACAAATGTCAGTCAGTGAGACAGGCTCCAAAGCAAATTGGCACAATCCTAAACCCAAATGGGACAAACAACTTACTTCTTTAATGATGGTTAAGCAGGAGATGATTATTACTATTGTTCTGTGTAGGACTTTGTTTTAATGAGTTTAATTCAATGGAAGCTTCAAGGATGAGTCAGCAAGAGCCAGATTTAATCAGGGGTGGTGAATTTTAATTGATGGTGTTGCATGCTCAACTGGTTTAAGGAACAATTTTGAGAGCGTTGGTTTACTGGTAATTGTATCTGAAGAACTGTTTGACCTTTGCATTAACTCCACTAAAATACCAATTCTGTTAAAACTCCCTCACTTGCAGGTATCTGTAGCTAGAACATTGTGTTTTATCTCAACTCTGTTACTATCTGGTAGGTGGACTTGTCAGTATGCACTGGAGGAACACCAGGATGAAAATGTTAAGCTACAGAAACAAGGTAAAATTATGGCTCCTGGTAATTACTGAAGTACATATCTAGAAATCCAAAATATTGAGGACTGCTAGAAGTCTTAGTACACCAAGTACTAAGTCTTAGTGCACTATGTCTCAGTACACCGAATACTTGGAGAACTTGAGTTCTCTTTCTAGGAATGGTATGAAAAATAATATGTCCTCCTACTTTAATATCACAGAATGTTCTGTCCAATGCCTGGATCTTAAAGCCTATGTCTTATTTAGGACATCACTACACTTTTTTTAAGGACACAGTGGCTCAGTGGCTAAGATGCTGAGCTTGTCGATCAGAAAGCTGTTGGCAGTTCGGCGGTTCGAATCCCTAGTGCAGCATAACAGAGTGCGCTCCCGTGACTCGTCCCAGCTTCTGCCAACCTAGCAGTTCGAAAGCATGTAAACACTGTAAGTAGAAAAATAGGAACCATCTTTGGTGGGAGGGGAACAGTGTTTTGTGTGCCTTTGGCGTTGAGTCATGCCGGTCACATGACCACAGAGATGTCTTCGGACAGCGCTGGCTCTTCAGCTTTGAAACAGAGAGGGGCACCATCCCCATAGACTTGGGAACAACTAGCACATATGTGCAAGGGGAACCTTTACCTTTATTTTAAAGGGATTTTGCTATTATAGTCGCCCTTTCTAGGACATTTTAAAGACATAAAGGTTCAAACGATTTATTTGGGTCCTTCTTACTTAGACTATTTTTGAACCTCACATAGGGTATAAATATCATTGGCTCAGAACCACCAAATAAATAAACAAATAAAACAAACAAACAAACACATAAATAAATACTTCTGAACTGTGCAGGAAGTCCTTGACTTGTGACCACAATTGAGCGCAAAAGTTTCTGTTGTGAAATGAGACAGTTATCTAGTGCAGGGATCTCCAACCTTTGCAACTTTAAGTCTGAAGGACTTCAGCTCCCAGACTTCTCCAGCCAGCAAAAGCTGGCTGGAGAAGTCTGGGAGCTGAAGTCCTTCAGACTTAAAGTTGCAAAGGTTGGAGACCCCTGATCTGGTGAGTCTTTCCCCCATTTTACAACCTTTCTTGCCCCAGCTGTTAAGTGAACCCCCACAGTTCTCAAGTTTACTACCATGGCTGTTCAGTGAATCTGGCTTCCCCATTGACTTTGCTTGTCAGAAGGTCAACAAAAGGGGGAATCCCATGACCCCCCCGGAACGCTGCCAACATTGTAAATATGGGTCGGTTGCTGAGAGTTGGAATTTTGATGCCGTGATTGTGTGGGCGCTGCGAGGGTTGTCAGTATAAAAAGCAGCCTTAACTCGCTTTTTTCTGGGGCTGTTGTAACTTTGAACATAAGCGTTGTGAGCCAAGGTACTACCTTTGTTTCATCAGCAGAACCCAGAACTCCGTACCATCACTGACCTCCGCCTCTTCTGCCAGTGTTTAAACACACACCTCTTTCATCAAGCCGGCCTAGCATAACCTCCGCTGTGACTAGTATAGATAGTTTTAATTGGGGATTTTAATTGGTTTTAGCGCAGGACTTGACATTTAATAGGTTTTTAATTTTTTTGTATTTTTGTATTATTTTGTATGTATTTTAAATTCCTGTGCGCCGCCCTGGGTCCTTTTGGAGAAGGGCGGGATATAAATCAAATAAAACTCAAAACTCAAAGCAGCGTATGCAAAAAAAAAAAAAAAAAGGCATGAGCTGGAAATCAGTAGTCTTATTTGGAAGAATAATAATTTTAAGTCAGTGCCTGGAGGTGGATTTCGCAAGCCTGATCTGTAATGTACTCAATTATGGAGGCTTATTTTATTTCAGTGAAGTGCAGGTGGTGAGTTACACCTTATCACAGGTGCTTTTCCAATTAGCTCTGTGTTTTCTAGGTGAATGTGTGGCCAGGAGCCAAACTGCTTTGCCATTAGCAACAGACTAAATCCAGACTAATCCAAGGACTCATCTTGTTTCTCATTAGAACACCTCTCTCCCTCCCTCCCTCTCTCCCCCTCCCTCCCTCTCTCTCTCTGGTTTTTTTAATTTATTTTATTTTATTACACTTGGAAGGATCTGCCTAGAAACAAACAAACAAACAGACATGAAGGAAGCACACACATTGCAATAGGAAGCTTCAGTTCATCTAGAGTCCTTTTTTTATATATATAATGCATGCTTCCCAGCAGCTGCAATTCAATTTCAAATCAAGCTATTTATCAGCTTTGGGCAAGAAGAGATTCCTATCTCGATTCTCTATCTGCTAAATGTTTTCTTTGACTAATCAGCCCCGAAATCTACATAATGAATGATATTATGCAATGCATGCAGACAAGTGGCTTTCAGCTCTTAATTGGAGACAACTGATCATATTCTGAAAAATGAGGCAAGCCTACTTATGAAACCTACAAGATTGACAAGGCAACTTATAAGTAGAAATTATGCAAGTTCGTCCTACCGATTGCTATCAACTCACCAACATTTACCGGCAATTCTCTTGGGGCTAATTGAAGAGGAAAGGAGATGTTAGAAATGGATTTTTATCTTTGCTCCATGTGGCTAGGGGGTGTTAAATTCAAATAA
Organism: Rhabdophis nuchalis; assembly: GCA_039707465.1. Taxonomy (NCBI): domain Eukaryota; kingdom Metazoa; phylum Chordata; class Lepidosauria; order Squamata; family Natricidae; genus Rhabdophis; species Rhabdophis nuchalis. The sequence continues at coordinate 10,007,419 of CM077653.1, forward strand.
TAATCCTTGCAAACTCTTCTCTGTAGCCCTGAGATGGGGTTGGCCTAATACAACAGAGGGAATCAGAGCTTGGTGTGTCGAAGGTTCAAAGGTAACAGTGTGTTTTACAAAACCATCTAGGTGCCTTCAAATACTATCCACAAAGTTATGGGGTGTGCTTGTCCTAGCAGTATATCTAAGTAATTATGAATTCAAGATAGGCCAAAGAAAGGAAGGAGGGAAGAAATGAAAGAAAAACAAAGAAAGAAAGAGAAAGAGAGAGAAAGGGAAAGAAAAAGGAAAGAAAAAGTGAGAAAAAGAAAAAAGAGAAAGAAAGAGAAGAGAGACAGAAGAAAGAAAAGAAAGAGAGACAGAAAGAGAGAAAAAGAAGAGATAGAAAGAAAAAGAAAAAGAAAGAAAGAGAAAGAAAGAAAGAAAAGTGAAACAGAAGAAAGACAAAAGAAAGAAAGAAAAAAAGAAGGAAGGAAGGAAGGAAGGAAGGAAGGGAAGGAAGGAAGGAAGGAAGGAAGGAAAGAAAGAAAGAAAGAAAGAAAGAAAGAAAGAAAGAAAGAAAGAAAGAGAAAGAAAGAAAGCTTCTAAGTCTATTACATTTGCTGCAAGGGGTAATGGAAAGCTGGAGATAAGGTGGAGGAGGCAAAGTGGTTGCTGAACTCCTATTCATAACCATCTCACTCAATATGGCCAATGGTTAATAGCCAAAGGCTTAGCATGGCCATCGCTACTCTTTTCTTGCTCTTTATCATCAGATACTAGCTAAGTTACAAGGGAAGACTATATGATTGTTTTAAATATATACAAAGTTTGGTTACCAATATCATTCTCTCTTTCCTAACAACGCTGCTGCTGTTCAAATAAATTCAAACTACAGTTGACCTAAACACGTTGGCCAACCGATCATGTTTACTTGACTGGTTCAACACCCAGCCTACTGACACGTCGTTCCCGCCTGCCCTTCAGCCTGACCCCGATTGTTTAAAATTCCTGTCTAGCCCCGAGAAGCTGTTCCATCACAGCTTTTAGGGTAGCCCACATTGCACCTGCAAAGACATGGGTGGTTTGTGTCTTTTCGCCTTAGATACTGTTATTCATTGTGGTGCTACAAGGGACTAACTGATCTACAAACTGACTCAGAGGACCTGCTGAATGCCAGCCTCGCCTTCGTATTGTTTCCCCGAAATACAAAAGGATAAACACCATCAAACCTTCCCATAATCCCAGGAGTTTCAGCTTGACTGTGGTTTACCGATGGAACAAAAAGGTTGACACACCATTAACAATCTTTCTTGATTTATTGACGCCTCTATCCAAAGAATATGTAACGTCCATGCTAAGCACACATGCATTATTCTCTATTTATAGCAACCCCTGCTTATATCTGTTTACCTCTGGCCAAGATCATGATATCTTTTTTTTCTCTCTTTCCATTAGGTCAACTGCTTCTTGGGTATGATCATAAAAACTGGTATGTTAGATCAGACTAGAGATTTATCTAACCCGGTATTTAATTTCCTTCCATGGTCAGCTCTAGGTCCAGAATAGCCAGCAGGCAAGGGATGATATTTCATGCCTTGTTATTTTGGTAATAACTAGAAGGTAAGGAGTGATGAATCATTAAAAGGAAAAAAAAATCAGCTAGTGACTGTCATTCAATGGTTTATTGTCATACAGGAATTCAACCTAAATAAATGTAAAGTGATTCATAATTTCAAATTAGTTTTAATTTCCCTATGAAACCAGGACCAATTATCCCTTCTGTCTGAAGGCTGCATCTCTGAAAGAGAACCAATTTCTCATCTTGTTCTGATATATTTGAGGACTAAAGGAAAATTCTGTGGATTTCACAACATGGGGATAGAGAGCACAATAGTTCCATGCAGAAATTTTGATGCAATCAAAGGGGTGGTGGTAAACCCAACAAAATGAACAAAGTAATTAAATGTTACCAAGTTCACAGAATTGGAAGGGACCTTGCAGGTCATCTAGTCCAACCCCCCTGCCCAAGCAGGAGACCCTACATGTGCCTCTCCCTAGGATCGAACTCACAACCTCCTGCTTGTGAGGTGAGAGCTCCACCTCTAAGGCTACAGCAACTGGGTAATAATTCCAACCCTGCTGAACTGAAAGCAAAATGATTGGAAATCCGAAAATGATTTTTCCTAGCTACCTTGTATATAAGTTACACTGATCTTAAGCATAAAGTTAGGTGAATTGCCATGGCTAATATTCCCTGGAAATAATTTCCTATGTGAATTTGTACAGTCCTTAATTTGGATTCCTTCGTTTCAGGATCTTAGAGGCAACATTTTCAAAAGACAGTCTAAACCAGGGATCCTCGTCACGTGACGAAGCAATAAATCTTTTAAGATGAAGGCTTTATCTGTCTTGATTTCGGTGCCTGATATTAATATTGTACAGACTGAACATTATATCAGCCGCTGTGCAATACTTTGCATTCTCATATCAATTAAAAGTAAATACATTTCTGCAGAAGGAGGACAGGTTCTGAAAGACTCCCAGGTAGGAGGTTAAGATAAGGCAAAAATTAGACATTTCATGTTTTAATACCACCCATTTCCGCAGTGCTTCTTGTCTCTAGCATATTTCAGGGAGATCAGTTATCAGATCTTTCAATTTACCCAGGATAAAGGCCTCTATTCAGTTGTTTAATATATTCACCTGCTTCAACAATTACTGTGATGTTATAAACTTGAATTAATTAGTCTTTGCAAAGCGTTTTTAAAAGGCCTGTCTGGGAGACACTAGTTAAATTGCAAAGTGTTATTGCAACGCTATTATTGGCACAGGAAAGAACCACACCAAGTTGTTTTTATTTTGCATCTCATTTTTATCCAGGAGCACTCTTTCCCAATTGTGTTCTCATAATTTTTTTTTTTCCACAAGCAAAACAGGCTGCTTAGTGAGCTCTTTCCACATACGGTTAATAAAACTCAAGAGTGTTATTCCAAATTGCGAGTGATGATTGTGAGGCCGTAACACATTTGGCTTGCTGTGAGATCAGCACTTTAGAGCAGAAAGCTTTTTTCCCCCAACGAAGAAGTAACCAGTGTTCTAAGAGACACAATTCTTGAAATGAAACCAAGAGAAAGAAAGAAAGATGTTTCCACGAAGTTGTGGGAGCTTCATCCCTGGAGGCTTTCTAGAAGAGGCTGGACTGCCATCTGTCAGAAATGGTGTAGGGCAGGGGTTCCCAAACTTGGCAACTTGAAGACTTGTGGACTTCAACTTCCAGAATTCTCCAGCCAGCATAGCTGGCTGGAGAATTCTGGAAGTTGAAGTCCACAAGTCTTCAAGTTGCCAAGTTTGGGAACCCCTGCTGTAGGGTCTTCTGCTTGAGCAGGGGGTTTGGACTAGATGACCTGGAAGGTCCCTTCCAACTTTGTTAATTTGTTAGAAAGTCATGAAAGAATATTTGTGAATGCATTTCTGAATACAGGTAGTTGTTGATACGAGGGTTCCTTGGTGGTCTCTGAGTTTCCTTGCAGATGTTTCATTACTCAAACTAGGTAACATCATCGGTGCTAGTGGGGAGTGGGGTTTATGGAGAGGAAAACAAGGAGAGGGGGACTATGGGGTCCTTGGTACCATCTCAGACCTCCGCCTCTTCCGCCAGCGTCTTAAGACGCACCTTTTCCAACAAGCCGGCCTAGCATAACCTCTCGTTTTGATTGTTTTTAGATAGTTTTAATTTGGGGGATTTTATTCTATTTTAGCACAGGGTATCGATTTAATCGCTTTTTAAAATTTTGTATTTTTGTTTATATTTGTTATGTTTTTTAAATTTCCTGTGTGCCGCCCTGGGTCCTTTTTTGGAGAAGGTGCGGGGTATAAATTTGAATAAAACTAAAACTAAACTAAACTTGCTTTCTTGCAGATGTATTATTACCCAAACTAGGTAACATCATCACTAGCACCAATGATGTTACTTAGTTTGCGTAATGAAAACTCTGCAAGAAAACAAGTACTGCAGGCTACTTCTGCCGACTGCCGGCTGCCGGCAGTTCGATCCTGACCGGCTCAAGGTTGAGTCCTTCGGGAGTAGGGCGGTATAAAAAACCAATAAAACTCAAACTCAAACTCAAACACAGCCTTCCATCCTTCCACGTTTGGTAAAATGAGGACCCAGATTGTTGGGGGCAAATATGCTGACTCTGAAAACCACTCAGCGGGGGCTGTAAAGCACTGTGAAGGGGTATATAAGTCTACGAGCTATTGCTATTGCTTTATTGAAGTTCTTGACTTCTGATCACAATGAGGGCCCGGATTTCCACTGCAAACAAGACAACTGTTATGCAAGTCATGCCCAATTTTGTGACCTTTTTTGCTGCCATTGTTAAGCAGATCTGCTTTGTATTAGCAGGTGAGATGGATGGAGGTGACTCTGAGGTAAGCAAAACCTTTTATTAACTTCTAACAGGCAACAGAACTAAGTTACAACTTCAGCACCATGCTCTGCCTGACACCTACTTATGCCACAGCTGTCAAGTAGAATTTTGTATATATTTTAATTTTCCTGTGCGCCGCCCTGGGTCCTTTTGGAGAAGGGCGGGATACAAATCGAATAAAATAAATAAATAAATAAATAACCAATCAGTTTCCTGTAAAACTCACACTGAAGTCTGGTGTGTCTTAACCAATGAGAGCTGACCTCCCGTTACCAGGCTGACAGATCGTAAGTTGAGGACCTGGCACCGGCCGTACATCAAGGACTTCGTGTCAGTCGTAAATCGAGGACTTAGCAAGATCCCTACAGTTAATGAACCACAAGGTCGTCAAGCAAATTTGGCTTTCCCCATTGACTGCTCTTCCCCCATTGATGGCCAGATCCTGAAGAGGAAACTCAAAGACTTTGGCCACCTAATGAGAAGGAAGGACTCACTGGAGAAGAGCCTCATGCTGGGAATGATGGAGGGCAAAAGAAGAAGGGGACAACAGAGAAGGAGGTGGCTGGATGGAGTCACCAAAGCTACATCTATCTATCTATCTATCTATCTATCTATCTATCTATCTATCTATCTATCTATCTATCTATCTATCTATCTATCATCTTCTGAAACTCAAAGACTTTGACCACCTAATGAGAAGGAAGGACTCCCTGAAGAAGAGCCTCATGTTGGGAACGATGGAGGGCAAAAGAAGAAGGGGATGACAGAAGTTGAGGTGGCTGGATGGAGTCACTGAAGCTACATCCATCTATCTATCTATCTATCTATCTATCTATCTATCTATCTATCTATCTATCTATCTATCTATCTATCTATCTATCTATCTATCATCTTCCGAAACTCAAAGACTTTGGTCACCTAATGAGAAGGAAGGACTCACTGGAGAAGAGCCTCATGCTGGGAATGATGGAGGGCAAAAGAAGAAGGGGACAACAGAGAAGGAGGTGGCTGGATGGAGTCACTGAAGCTACATCTATCTATCTATCTATCTATCTATCTATCTATCTATCTATCTATCTATCTATCTATCTATCTATCTATCATCTTCTGAAACTCAAAGACTTTGACCACCTAATGAGAAGGAAGGACTCCCTGAAGAAGAGCCTCATGTTGGGAACGATGGAGGGCAAAAGAAGAAGGGGATGACAAAAGATGAGGTGGCTGGATGGAGCAGTCAGCATGAGCTTAAATGGACTCCAGAGGATGAAGACCTGGAGGAATGTTATCCGTGGAGTCGCGATGGGTCAGACGTGACTTCACAACTAACAACAACAACAACATTGTCTTTGCTGGTCAGAAACTGACTGGGAAGGTTGAAGAGGGTGAACTCACAATCCTGGTTGAGTAAAACCATCACAAATACACGCCCATTGACAGGCGCCCACATTTTGATCACGTGGGTGTAGGTATGTTCCAATAGTTGTGACAACCAGTTGTAAATCCCCCCTTTTTTCCCCAGTGACTTTGGAACTTCAAATGGTTGCTAAAAGAACAATTGTGAATTGAGGCATCCCTATAAAGATAATGTCTATGAACTGCAGACTGCTTCTGACATCCAGTTTCTGAATTCTTGGGAGGTTGTGAGGGTACAAGGAAATAATATAAATAGGCTTTAAAAAAAACCCTAACACAGGGGTCTCCAACCTTTGCAACTTTAAGTCTGAAGGACTTCAGCTCCCAGAATTCTCCAGCCAGCAAAGCTGCCCTAACACATCAAAGGCTGCACTCCCCCTTCTGCCATTCACAAAAAAGCTCGTATTTATCAAAACTCTTGGGATGGTCACCTTTTTCTCACCCAATACTTACAATATGAGCAGCAAAAACATAAGCACAGAGGATGAAAAGGAGGTAGGGCTACGCCTGATCTTCATTTGGCAAGAAACCTGTCTTGATTTCTGCCAGCCTATTAAGAAATTAAACAGATGACAACAGGCAGTCAAGACAATATTTATTCGCCCGCCTCTCGTGGGCACACAAACCCTGATTTTTCTTCCAGTAAAATTACATTTATTCCTCAGAGTCCCTTTTGAGGGGAAAAAAACCCTACGTTCAAAGCTTTCTTTGTGACAGCCGTGGCCAGGAGGGCGTTTTACCAGGTTCGCCTGGTTCGCCAATTGCGCCCCCTATTGGATCGGGACGCCCTTCGCACAGTCACTCATGCGCTCGTGACATCCCGACTGGACTATTGTAACTCTCTCTACATGGGGCTCCCCTTGAGGTGCACCCGGAGACTTCAGCTAGTCCAGAACGCAGCCGCGCGAGCAATTATGGGAACCGCCAGGTTTACCCATGTAACACCGCTCTTGCGCGAGCTGCACTGGCTACCTGTCATCTTCCAGGTGCGCTTCAAGGTGTTAATTATCATCTTTAAAGCGCTCCATGGCTCGGGACCTAGCTATCTGCGGGATCGGATCCTGCCTCATACATCCTCACGGCCGATTCGCTCCCACAGAGAGGGACTTCTCCGGGTGCCGTCCACTAGACTTTGTCAGCGGGCGACACCCAGGGGAAGGGCTCTCTCTGTGGCGGGCCCGGCCCTCTGGAAGGACCTTCCCCCCGACATTAGGACGACCACGGACCTCCGCTCCTTCCGTCTTAAATTAAAAACACATCTTTTCTGTCTGGCCGGCCTAGGATAGTCTCTCTGTCTCTGGGGTTTTATTGGGAAGTTTTTTAGTATAGCTTAGTTTTAATGTGGAATTTTAGCACAGGTTTAGGTTTAATTTGTTTTTTAAAGAAATGTTTGTATATATTTATTGTTTTTTATTCTTCCTGTGCACCGCCCCGAGTCCCTATGGGGAGAGGGAGCGGTTTACAAATATTAAATATTATTACTATCATTTCTTGTTTTTACCTGACAAGATTAAAGCAGAAATGAGAAGACTGAAAGCACCCAACACATAAAAGCACATTATTAAGTGAGTTACGTCAAATTCTATGAACTTCAGTGCCACGTTTGTTAAACAAATAACTGCAGTTGTTAAGTGAATCATTCAGCTATTAGGCAAATTAAAAAAAACTGGAAACTTACAACCAACAATTAAATAATAATAATAATAATAATAATAATAATAATAATAATAATAATAATAATAATAATAATAATAATATTTATTTATAGACCGCCTCCTCTCCCCAAAGGGACTCGGAGCGGTGCACAGGGGAATTAAAAATACTAATACAAAATACATAAATAGGTAAAATAAGAATTAAACAAGATTATCCCTGCGCTAAAAACCCCTATACTAAAATTACACTACAATCCCTACAATAATAATACCCAGTGAACAAATAGGTTTGTTAAGAGAGAGCTTGGGCAAATGACCAGGTTTTTCAATTTTCAGTTAAAATTCTGGTTTGAAAAGAGGAGCTGGTACTTTTCGGGCCAGACAGGAATGTAAATTACCTGTAGGGTCCTTAGTGCATTCTGAGCTTGGTTGTTTTCTTCCAGATGTTTCATTACTGAGCTAAGAAATATCATCAGTGTTAAAGTACTCATCATCTAACACTGATGACGTTACCTAGCCAGGTAATGAAATGTCTGCAAGAAAACAACCAGCTCAGAAAGCTCCAAGGACCCAACAGTTCAACTCTGGGCTACAAATACTCTTCTTTATTGGTAGCAAATTTAATACAATACAATAGCAGAGTTGGAAGGGACCTTGTAGGTCTTCTAGTCCAACCCCCTGCGTGGGCAGGAACCTTATACCATTTCAGACAAATGGCTATCTAACATCTTTTTAAAGATTTCCAGGGTTGGGGCATTCCCAACTTCTGGAGGCAAGCTGTTCCAGAGGTTAATTGTTCTAACTGTCAGGAAATTTCTCCTCAGTTCTAAGTTGCTTCTCTCCTTGATTAGTTTCCACCCATTGCTTCTTGTCCTGCCCCCAGGTGCCTTGGAGAATAGTTTGACTCCCTCTTCATTGTGGCACCCTCTGAGATATCGGAACACTGCTATCATGTCTCCCCTGGTCCTTCTCTTCATCAAACTAGACATACCCAGCTCCTGCAACCGTTCTTCATATGTTTTAGCCTCCAGTCCCCTAATCATCTTGGTTGCTCTTCTCTGCACTCTTTCCAAAGTCTCATATATTATCTCATATATTATCTCAAGAGCTGTTTCTGTGTGGACTATTAACTCCAATGGATAAGAACAGTGGAAAAAATACATTGATATAGATATATTCATAAAAGAGGCCTCTTGGATAAATAGTGTAACTTAAAAAGGTAAAGGTAAAGATTCCCCTTACACATATGTGCTAGTCATTCTTGACTCTAGGGGGCGGTGCTCATTTCCATTTCAAAGCCGAAGAGCCAGTGCTGTCTGAAGACACCCCTGTGGTCATGTGGCCATCATGACAACACTGAAGGCGCACAGAACGCTGCTACCTTCCCACCAAAGGTGGTCCCTATTTTTCTACTTGCATTTTTTTGTGCTTTCGAACTGCTAGTGTCAGCCTCTGATTTTGTTCTGCTTTTGCCTGCAAAGGCTGACATGTTGAAAAGGGGGAAGGGCTGGGGGTTGCTAAGCTACTAAGGGGGCAGGAGATAGAGGCGGTTACAGTTGTTATCACATTCAGCTAACGAACTGCATTCCATTCTGATGATGACCCTGAGAAGGAGCTGCACCTGATGTCGTGGCTGACTTTGCATTGGACAATATGCTGGGGTCAAAGGGGGGAGGTTGGGTTATGCTTTGTTACGTATGTTGCGCGCCTAAATGTTTCATTCCTTGCTTGACTTTGACTGGAGTCTCATCATTATCAGTAAAAGTAGCTTTGAACTTTCTAAATGAAGTCAAGTGTGTTCTTTCTTGATGATTGATGGAAACAGTCATGACAGCTAGGTTGGCAGAAGCTGGGACAAGTAACGGGAGCTCACCCTGTTATGTGGCACTAGGGATTCGAACCGCCAAACTGCCGACCTTTCTGATCAACAAGCTTAGCGTCTTAGCCACTGAGCCACCACGTCCCACTATTGTAACTTCGTGTGGAGTAAAAGAGAGGGAGCACGAAGTGATCCTTTTGCCACGGGATCCGAGTACAAAAATATCCACTAGGGCAGGGGTTTCAAGCTCGTGTCTTCATGGTGGTGTCATGTGATCTATTGGGACTTCCCCCCCACCCCTTTGCTAAACCAAGTGTGGATGTAGACAGTGTGTAATGCATTTGGCCCACGGGCTTCAAATTTGACACTCCTGCACTAGGATCATTATGCATTGGTTGTGAAGCCACGAGTGACCACTGAATGGCAGCCAAGAGTTGGGGTTATAGTCCTTCTATCTCTTTGCTGCCCTCTAGTGAATGTCTTAGATTGTGGCTTTGATTTGTGGAAAGTGAAGTGCATCGTTATTATGATGAATACCCAAAGGACTGCATAGTATTAACAGGGGTCTGCAAAGTCGGCTCTTTTAAGACTGGTGGACTTCAACTCCCAGAGTTCCCCAGCCAGCATAGCTGGCTGGGGAATTCTGGGAGTTGAAGTCCACCAGTCTTAAAAGAGCCGACTTTGCAGACCTCTGTATTAGCACAACAAATGTGCTGTGTCTTTTTCTCTTTAGCATTGCCCTGTTCATTTTGTGACATTCTGAGTTCTTGAACTGACATACTTCTCACCTTCTTGTGCTACAGGCTCTCCCGCTCAGCCAAGTGTTAGTAAAAGCCACCATGCCTAAAATTCAGTGTTAAACCTAAAGGCAATTCAAAATTAACAAAATAATAATAATCAAGGCATCTTGATAATGTTATTTTTTTTTGCAAGGAATTGCTTTCTTTCTTTTTATTTTCAAGACAGACTGCATGCTTTTGCTAGGAACAGGATTATATTCGTGTTTTCTCCATAAATGCCGCACAGCACAATTGTTTGTTAACTGACAATAGACTTAAGGAAAAACATTCACAAAAGCAACCTGCTAATTTTGTTAATTCTCAAATTGTCTTGGTGTTTAATTTTTCCCCCCATTGCTTTGGGCAGGAGACAACAATGCCCTGCAAGGAGATTTCATTTCAGGCTAAATGGCATCCGCCTTGAGTGATGTGTAATTGATATTTAATTAGCGGATGATATAACTAAAAACTAATTTCCTCTTTATCTCCTTTCCATCCTAAAATTCTAAAGGCTGGGAGAATTCCAGAGAAACACTTGAGGCCAAGCCCTGCCTCAAATGGATCCCTGGGGAGGATCCAGAAAATGTTAAAAAAAACCAAAAACCTGCAAGTGAACCACTTGAAGTGTGAAGCTGTTAAGCCTTGAGATCCCATCATTCCTTCCAAGGTTCATTTGCCTACGATTACATATTCCCAATTTAAGATGCAGATTTTACTCATAACAACTTCTGTTTTTGAAAAGCCATTCCTTCCGTCTAGTTAATTCCACAAGACTGGGTTGGACAATTTCAAAGGAGAAGTTACTGATCCCTGAAGAAATTGGTCCCATGGACAATCCTTAAAGGAATAGGGCCTTTTTAAAAATCTCAGTAGTAGCATTAGAAGAGTAACTAAAAGGTAAAAGTTCACCTCGCATATATGTGCTAGTTGTTCTCGACTCTAGGGAGTGGTGCTCATCTCTATTTCAAAGCCGAAGAGTCAGCGCTGTCAGAAAACATCTCTATGGTCATGTGGCTGGCATGGCATGGAACACTGTTATCTTCCCACCAAGGTGGTCCCTATTTTTCTACTTGCATTTTTACATGCTTTTGAACTGCTAAGTTGGCGGAAGCTGGGAGAAGTAACAGGAGCTCACTCTGTTACGTGGCGCTAGGGATTCGAACCACCGAACCACCAACTTTTCTGATTGACAAGCTCAGTATCTTAGCCACTGAGCCACCGTGTCCCTATAGAAGAGTAGTTAAGAATTGCCAATTTAATTTTCCAGAATACTACAAAACTAGGTAACATCATGAGTGCTAAAAGAGAATGGTGTTTGCTCTCTATTTATATACAAGTGGCTTGGCCAGTTCATGTTGGTCGGAGTGTTATTTTCTTCTTCTTGGTGGTTCCTTGAATAGGCTGTTGTTTACTGTTAGCTTGTTTGTCAGTTAGTAGTTTCTTGATTGGGGTATTCTGTATTGTTTAATGGTTGGTCTAGTGTTAGTCTTGGTGTAAACAACAGCCTAATCAACGGACTATCAAGAACACTCCCACCAACACTGATAGGGCAAACTACCAGTATCTAGGCAGAGATCAAAGTCAACTCTCTTCTAGCATTGATGATGTTACCTAGGTTGGTAATGAAACAACTGCAAGAAAACAACCAAGATCAGAGACCGCCAAGGATCCCATAGCTCAACCCTGAGCTGCAAATATTCTCTTCTATTGCAATCCCGTGTAGGTTTATTCTATAGTAACTGCATACTTCATTACTTTCTCCCAGGAAATTGGTGATGGATTTGCATCCCATTAATTCCTTCTTGACGTCCAAGAGATGATCTACAAAAACAGGCTTGTGACACCTGTTCTGCAACAGAAGTGAGGATGCCTTCTTTAAATCCAGGTTTTATGCAAGGCACTGGCTTGTTGAATTGGGATGATATGTACTATGCCCCGAGGAGATGTCCTGAAATCCCAACCAGTTCTTCTTTCCATCGTATCAACATGTTCTCGCTGTGTTATCAAATTGCACCAGGTCAGATTCTAAGAAAATGAAGATTCTAAAACCCAGGAAGAGTTAAAAACACAGACTGAAATATCTGCTTAATTGTAAGGACAATGAGCCTATTCAGATAAGTTTATCTTCATGGATGTAGCCCATCACTGATGGAAATCTAGTCTATCATACTAAGAGTTTTCTGAGCAGTTCAATAGTGATCCAGGGCTCATGGTTTTATGGGTTGTCCAGATTCAGGGCTGTATCATTAGTACTCCTACTACTACAGCAGACCTCTCCTGCTTCCCTCCTTCTGTAGACCAGGGGTCCCCAACCTTTGCAACTTTAAGTCTGAAGGACTTCAGCTCCCAGACTTCTCCAGCCAGCAAAGCTGGCTGGAGAATTCTGGGAGCTGAAGTCCTTCAGACTTAAAGTTGCAAAGGTTGGAGACCCCTGCTGTAGACCATTTCTGTAGGAAATTGCCAATCTCAGAAAAAATGTGGGCAAGAGAGAAAGAACACCGGGGAAATATTATTTACAGTTATTTTATCCTGCTTCCTTTACCCAGGCTCGCAAATCCAGTTGTCATCAAAGACAGATCACCACTTGAGTTTCAATATTTCTGCTACTAACTACTGGTCACCTGGATTTTTGAAGCTCAGTTCTGGAAACCATGCATCACTTGTGATAGCTCCATTGCTAATAAAAGTTTTCATTGATATATCTTGAAGGAAAAGTTAAGAAGTGGAAAGACTGGGTGAGATGGAATTCAGTTCTGAAGGAGCAAATCAACAAGTCACCACCACAGGCTAAAACTATGTTTAGGAACTCTGTTGGGGTGTTTCTGTGTGTCTCTCTCTGTGTTTATAAAAGTCCCTGGTTGTAATAATCTACTTTGATTTTTACGACAAAAGATCTTTCTACAGATCTTAATAAACAATCAACCCAGCTCTTAGCTCCCAGTGGCTCGTTAAACTGTATAGCTGTAATTTGCTACCCAATTTATGCACCATCACTAATCCCTAAATATTCGTTTTACACTAATTAAAAGCCTTGGCATTTAATGCCTGGTGCATGTTCTCACTTAGTTTATGAATTTTCGTTTAATGGTTTGTTAGTCTCCATTTATGATTTCATCCTGGAAGATCCCAGTTCATTCCTGCTAGAGACTAAGCCAAAAGTTTCAGTGGGATAATATTTCTATATTCTATTGTTTCTTTCCTTTTTCCTCCCAGTTAATGGCTAGGAAATCACTACTGGATTTATTTGTTTGGATCGTTGCACAATTTGTATGGGCTTTCTGTGCAATCTGATCATATTTTGGTACGGCTGGGACATAGGTGTAGGCTAATGTGGGCCACAACATAGAGAAATAAGTAGCAGCTGATTTTAGCTGGAGGTTGAGCTAGGAGGGACTACTTAAGCTTCAACTTTGGAGTTGGGCTGAAATGTAGGATTAAGAAGTAAAGTCTCTGCAGAGTGAAGTATAACTCCTTTGACTTTGTGAATGCATCTCTATAATGGTTTGTCATTTTCTTGAATGCTTCTCCACTGCCTAGTCTGGTCTACATCTTAATCTACATCTCTGTGGCGGGCCCAGCCCTCTGGAACAACCTTCCCCCCGACATTAGAACGACCACGGACTTCCGCTCCTTCCGTCTAAAATTAAAAATACATCTTTTCTGCTTGGCCGGCCTAGGGTAGTCTCTCTCTATGGGGTTTTAGTTACTTATAATTGGGAATTTTAGTATTTTAATGGGGCATTTTTTAGCACAGGTATATGTTTAATTTGTTTTTAATGTGTTTGTATATTTATTGTTTTAGTTTTCCCTGTGCACCGCTCCGAGTCCCTATGGGGAGAGGGAGTGGTCAACAAATTAAAATTATTATTATTATTAAATTATTAATACTGGGCTGCAGTGGTGCAGTGGTTAGAGTGCAGTACTGCAGGCTACTTCTGCTGGCTGTCGTCTGCCTGCAATTTGACAGTTCGCATCTCACCAGGCTCAAAGTTGACTCAACCTTCCATCCTTCTGAGGGGGATAAAATGAGGACCCAGATTGTTGGGGGCAAGATGCTGACTGCAAACCGCTTAGAGGGGGCTCTAAAAGCACTGTGAGTCTAAGTGCTGTTGCTATTTCCACCCCAAGTATCTGCTTAACTTTTGGCTAACTCAAAGTTAGCCAGATGCTGCTAAGAATATAAAGTGTCAGCTGGAGCTGGTTTATTCCATTGGGATTGTTTAATAATATTTGTGAAAATACCCAGAATAATGAAACCAGACCTGTGTGATTGGATCAGAAGTTTATATCACTCTAACATAACAAAATAAGAAGAGTTATCTTGCACGGGGAGAAACAATATGACAGTAGATTTGCCAAAAGATGGAACAGGCAGACCTTGTCCTAAAGAAAGGCTACGGCAGATGACTACATAGCATTGGTGGGTTCCAGCTTCTGTTTGTCAGGGTTCACTTCTTCGAATACTCAAGAAAGACCACACTTAAGCATATTTCAAAATGTTTAAGGTTACTTTTACTGAATACAGAAGAACAGCAAACGAAGGTCAAGCAGGAAGTGACTAGTTTAGGCGCGAAGCGTGTATATCAAAGCTTAAGCCAACCCCAATAACCCATGCCCTCTACAATAATGTCCAATGCAGATTTCTCCAGGACATCAGGTGGGCCTCACGTCCAACGCCGTCATCAGAATGGAATGTGATTACCGTTAGGTTTGAGATATCACTGGCCCGTACCATCTTCCACCAGCGCACATAGTTAACCCCATAACCCCACCCTCCCCGTTTCCATGGCAGCCAAGCATGCAGCAAAGTGAAGGCTGACACTGTTACTGCCAGTTCGCTCAGGGATGTGCTTCAGGTGCGCATACGCTTTTTGCGTGTTACACGCACATACACAGTAGTAAAAAAATGCTTCTGAGCTTGTGCAGAAACAAAAAACAAGATGGTGGTGCCTACAGTGCTGCTGATAGAACCGGTTTGGGGTGTGGCCAGCCAAATTGCTACCTACTCAGCCGAACCGGTCCGAACTGGTAGGAACCCACCTCTACTACATAGGGTAGAGACGTAAATACAGCGTTAAGTTTTAGTGAGTCTTTTTTCACTCACCATCTCTCACAGGAAAGTGATTAAGTTCAGCCATTCGTAGTTATATCTCACATGGAGTGCTAGGATTGTTTATGATCTTGTTATGTTGAAGTGATATAAAAATCTGATACAATAACATGGCTCTGGTCTCATTATTTTGGGTGTGATCACAAATATAGTTACACAATCCCAGCAGAAGAACTCAGCTCCAGTTTGGCATTTTAATATTCTAAGATATCTATAGATATAAAAATGGCTGTGTGTGTGTGTGTATGTGTGTGTGTGTGTGTGTTCCAGCATAATTCTGGAATGCCTCGAGCAATTTCAACCGAACTTGGTACACAGATGACCTACTCTCTGGAAACAAGTACTGTGGTGGTAAAACACCCCTAAAACCGCTTGGGGGAGGGTGTTCTGTTAAGATGTAGCTTGTTGTGCCTTAAAATGGCTTCTACTGTATGGTACTGCCGTAAAATGGTTTCTACTATACAGCACTGTGGAGTTGTCATGGTAATGGCTTCACAGCACTCCACAAGGGGGCTCCCTCGGGTAAGAGGGAAAAATTCAACATTAGAAATTATGTTTGGTCCAGACATTTCCCCCTTATAAATAAATACCTGGGCAACATTGGGTTATCAACTAGTTATGAATAAAAACCAACATTTTCTGGCTCTCCTTTACCATTTATTCATCAGCAAGAGGTATGCCTAAATTCCAATCCAGGTCCTTTGCGATCGGCTTGTTCAAAATGGTGCGTTTGTGTATCTCCAGCAAAGGGAAAGCTTTAGTTTGGTTGACATTAATCAAGACATCTCTACTCCCAGGTCATTTGTGAATTAAATATTTCTTCAAAAATTCAGCTGAAGACAAAGGACAGTTGTTGATTATTTCCCAGTGTGCTTTTCACAGACATCAAAATGAAGAGATGTTAAGGTGAAATACAGTTCTCTTTGTGCTTTCTTAAAACACAATTTGATTGTTTTCTTAAGTAATCCCATTACTTTTTACTCTATTGGACTTTAGGAAGTTGAAAATGTTCACATATTGTCTGCTGCCTGGCAGTTCTCTCTGAATTACGGGCACTCAGCCAAAACCAACCTGATATAAATCTTTCAGGAACTTTACAATGTCACATACTTATGCAAATCTCTCAAATGTTGATAGCAACAGGCTCTACAACAAACTAAAGCTTTCAATTAGGCATAGCTAACCAAGCAGGTTGAGAAACTGCACCAATATGCATATGTGTGTGTGTGTATGTATGTGTCAGTGGTGGGTTTCTGCAGCCTCGCACCTACTCGCGAGAGCCGGTTGGTGAAATTTAGAGAACCGGTGAGAGGGGGTTCCACTGGCGTACCTGGAAGTAAATCTGGCCCGCCACTGCCAGTGACCCAACGGAATGGAAAGTAAAGGAAAGGAAAGAAAGAAAGAAGGAAAGAAAGAAAGAAAGAAAGAAAGAAAGAAAGAAAGAAAGAAAGAAAGAAAGAAAGAAAGAAAGAAAGAAAGAAAGAAAGAAAGAAAGAATTTATCATCACAATTGAGTCCAAAATTTTGGTTGCTAAGCAAGAGCGTTGTTAAATGAGTTTCACCACATTTTAAAAGGTGGCCACTCCCACCCTGTCACATGACAAGCCCCGCCCACAAAATAGGCCACACCTACAGAGTAGGTTCTAAAAAATTTGAAACCCACCACTGGTATGTGCGGTTGTGTATGTGTGGTTGTGTGTGCGTGCATGCGTGCGTGCATGAGAGAGAGAGAGAGAGACAGAGACAGAGACAGAGATGGACAGACAGACATTGTACTGGAAAAGTAACCCCAGGTTGCAAAAGTGCCATGTTAAAGGTAAAGATTCCCCTCACACATATGTGCTACTCATTCCCAACTCTAGAGGGCAGTGCTCAGCTTTGTTTCAAAGCCGAAGAGCCAGCGCTGACCGAAGACGTCTCCGTGGTCATGTGGCCGGCATGACTAAACGCCGAAGGTGCACGGAACGCTGTTATCTTCCCACCAAAGGTGGTTCCTATTTTTCGACTCGCATTTTTTACGTGCTTTCAAACTGCTAGGTTGGCAGAAGTTGGGACAAACCATGGGAGCTCGCCCCGTTATGCGGCGCTAGGGATTAGAACCGCCGAACGGCCGACCTTTCTGATCAACGAGCTCAGTGTCTTAGCCATTGAGCCACCTCCTCCCTTTAGCGCCCTGAGATCTATTGCTATAATGAAGATGTTCAATTTTATGTTTTGCTGTGATCTTCAGTAAAAATTGAGTGGCTGTCATTGGTGCCCTAGGTCAGGGGTCCCCAACCTTTGCAACTTTAAGTCTGAAGGACTTCAGCTCCTAGAATTCTCCAGCCAGCAAAGCTGGCTGGAGAAGTCTGGGAACTGAAGTCCTTCAGACTTAAAGTTGCAAAGGTTGGGGACCCCTGACCTAGGTGACGTAAGCATTCAGGAAAATTCCTGAAATATTCAAGGTGTTGATGAATAGCTGTCTTATAGCTGGCTGAACGATTAGCAGGGTCGGTTGTGATTGGATTTGGCAGAAAAATCCTGAGAGTAAGAGCAGATTCTCCAAGGCAGGCCTGGCCCTACAACACCACAGAATGAAGCAGGCTGTTTAACAAGGGGCAAATTGTGTGTGTGGGACACATTATTTCACTGTTCCTAAGTGATGTGATACTTTAGGGCAGTGATGGCTAACCTTTTTTGGCTCGTGTGTCAAAAGCAGGAGGAGCGCAAGGGGGGTCGTGCGTGGACGTGCCACATCCATAATGCTATGTGCGCGACCCCCTGCTTTTGGCATGCTATTTTCACCCTCCGCTGCCTCCAGAGGCTTTCTAGGAGCCTGGGGAGGGTGAAAACAACCTCCCCCCCATCTTCAGAGGCTTCAGGAGCTTCCCTGAAGCCTCCAGAGGGTGAAAAACGGCCTCAAAAGAAGGCCTAAATCAGCTGGCCAGCACACACATGCGCGATGGAGCTGACAGGGCAACGCCTCGCGTGCCCTAAGAAATGATTCCGCGTGCCACCTGTTCGCCATCACGGCTTTAGAGTGAATTGCCTCTCTTGCTGGCCACTTCATAGGTGTCCCTCAGAGTTAGAGACGTGGAGGTGGCTAAGGCATCTACTCTTCGGCCACCTCATGATGGGTTGCCTTGAAGAACTTCTTGGAGTAATACTGATTGGATAACAGAAGAACAGGGTTGGAATGGACCTTGGAGATCTTCTAGTCCCATGATGGCGATACCTATGGCATGTGTGCCACAGGTGGCATGCGGAGACATATTTACTGGCATGCCAGCAATCAGCTCCAGCATGCATGCATGGGCCAGCCAACTGCTATTCGGCCTTCCGGAGAGCCATCTTCTGTTGGTCCCATTGGGCCTGTTTTTCGCCCTCCCCAGCCTCCGGAGGCTTTCCTGAGGCCTGGGGAGGGCAAAAACGGCTCCAACGGGCCAACCAGAAGTTTGGAAACTGTTAGGATATTCATCCTTATGTTGGGTTGACAATATATATAAGCCAGTATTCTTAATGAGTATATGTAGCTTTAAGAACTATGTTGAAATTCTGATTGGCTGTGCTTCTCAGCTCTACCATATAAGGAAGCTCAGAAACACAGTTCATTCCCTTTTCGATTCCTGTTGATTCCTGTGCTTACTTTTTGCCATTGAGGAGCTGAAGCTGAAGACTGAAGAAAGAAGAAGTATTTATTTTGCATCACTGTAAGATAACTCTGTGTTTTGGTGAAGGACTGTTATTGTTTGAGAAGTTAGTATCACTGATCGGAAGAAGTATTTTAGTTGCTACAAAGTAAAGACTATTTATTTTCTTACTATCACTGTTTAGAGTTTGTGTGTGGTTAAAGCAACGTATCTCTTTACTGTCCGGTGTGTTACACTATTCCGCATTTATTTCCTAACACTGGTTACGGGACCAGAGTTGTAACACTGGTTCTGAACCCAGAGTTGCTAACAGAAACCATATATTTCTGGTTTCTGGAGAGCCTCCAGGGGAACAGGGGAGGCTGTTTTTGCCCTCTCCAGGCTTCAGGAAAGCCTCCGGGGCTTGGGTAGAGATTGTGTGTGCATACATAGGGTGGTGTGTGTGTGTGTTTGCATGCACATACACAGGTGTGTGTGGAGGTTTGAATTGGTGTGGGCACGTGAGTGCATGCGATAGCGCATGCACACACAATTGTGGCACACCATAAGAAAAAGATTCACCATCTCTGTTCTAGTCTAATCTTCAGCTCAAGCAGGAGACCCTATACCATTTCAGACAAATAGATGTCCAATCTCTTCTTAAAAGCGTCCAGTGATGGAGCAGCCACAACTTCTGAAGGCAAGCCGTTCCACCGGTTAATTGTCCTCATTGTCAAGGGGTTTCCCCTTAATGCTAGGTTGCTACTCTCCTTGATTAGTTTTCATCCATTGCTTCTGGTTTTGCTTTCTGATGCTTTGGGAAAAAATAGGTTGACCCCCTTTTTCTTGTGGCAGATCATCAAATATTAGATCAGCTATCATGTCATCCCAGGAGTACCACATAAGATGGATGGATAATGATGATGCGACAGTCCCAGAGTGTGAGGAAAAACACATATTTCTCCTGCTTCACTTAATCAATTCCTTTTGGATTCCCTCTGCTCAATCAGTTGGCATAGCTCAGGGGTGTCAAACTCAAGGCCCGCAGACCAGATCCGGCCCTCGGGGTGCTTAAATATGGCCTGTGGGGCCGGCCTAGAAATATCAAAAGACTGGCCCACCCCCAATCTATTTGCTGCCTCCCGAGTCCCAGCTGATTGGCTGGGTCTTCTTCTGTTGCCCTGCACAGGAGAACGGAGCTGGAAAGCAGGTTAGTGTGGTGGGGTGGGAATGGAGATTTTGCAGTATCCTTCCCCTGGAGTGGGGCGGGAATGGGGATTTTGCAGTATCCTTCCCCTGGAGTGGGGTGGGAATGGAGATTTTGCAGTATCCTTTCCCTGGAGTGGGGAGAGAATGGAGATTTTGCAGTATCCTTTCCCTGGAGTGGGGAGAGAATGGGGATTTTGCAGTATCCTTCCCCTGGAGTGGGGTGGGAATGGAGATTTTGCAGTATCCTTCCCCTGGAGTGGGGTGGGAATGGAGATTTTGCAGTATCCTTCCCCTGGAGTGGGGTGGGAATGGAGATTTTGCAGTATCCTTCCCCTGGAGTGCGGTGAGAATGGGGATTTTGCAGTATCCTTCCCCTGGAGTGGGGAGGGAATGGAGATTTTGCAGTATCCTTCCCCTGGAGTGGGGAGGGAATGGAGATTTTGCAGTATCCTTCCCCTGGAGTGGGGTGAGAATGGAGATTTTGCAGTATCCTTCCCCTGGAGTTGGATGGGAATGGAGATTTTGCAGTATCCTTCCCCTGGAGTGGGGTGAGAATGGGGATTTTGCAGTATCCTTCCCCTGCCACGCCCACCAAGCCACGCCCACATAACCAGTAGTAAGAAATGTTGAATTTCACCATTGGGTGTGGGGGGTTGCCTGCAGATCCCTACTGCCGCATTTTGGCCAGCAGGGTGCTCCAGGAGGCAGCTGTCCCGTCTCCCTTCACCCCCCACCCACCCCCGGCCCATGGAGGAGAACTACACTGCTGATCTGGCCCTCAAAGAAACCCAGTTTGACACCCCTGGCATAGCTTGCTCAATCTACTGGCCCTCTCTGTGTTTCCGTTGACAAGACTCAAAATCTCACCCCCAATAGACCAACATCTTCCACGTGTTCCATAGCCTTACAGTTGAATAGCGCCTAAGCTTGGAAGTTTGTCTGCTCCTGTTTGGAGGTGAACGAAGATGTCCCTGTCACATTCACACTTTTAAGGGCCTGTGAATAAAAAAATCTTTCAGGGACCCGCCTAAGCCACATGATATGGAAGTGGCCTCAGGGCAAAATTAGGGACAAATTGGGATCAAGATGAGCACCGATCTGCACTGGGTTCTGCAGGAGAGGTGGAGCTCCTTCACAATGCGGCTGCATTAAATCATGAGATTAAAAATAAATAAATGACTGAAGAATGGCCTGTGTGCTTGTCTAAGCAAGGGCCAGCCACGCTGAGAGACAGCTTGTTTCCCCACCTGGTGGAAACTGCCCTGAGGGAACTTCCCAGTGTACAATTACTTAACAGGAGAACATTGCTCAAGTTAATATACCTCATTCCTGTAAGGAGATTCCAGATGAACATTCAGAGAGGTGAAAAGGGAAGCCCCACCCAGACGGCTCTTTTTTTAAAATTATTATTTTTTGCTACGAGCTTAAATGAAAATGGAGTGACAATGAATTGTGTCCCAGGAGGGCTGAGCACCCAGGAAAATTCCTCAATGTTCAGGGTGTTGATGAATAGCTGGTTTATACATATCCCTCTTGATGCTTCCTCTCTGTGTTGCAAGTTGGACTGCTTAAAAAAATGAAGAAAACTGGATGCCACTGAGCTGGGCCTGAGCAAGGAAATGCCAACCATTTGCCCAATGCACAAATTGTTCATTTAACTTACTATTTTTATTCTGAGAGAGAGTAGAATAGAACGGAATGGAATGGACTAGACTAGACTAGACAATGGAATGGAATGGAATAGAATAGAATAGACAATAGAATAAAATAGAATAGACAATGGAAAAGAATAGAATAGAATAGAATAGAATGGAATGGAATGGAATGGAATGGAATGGACTAGACTAGACTAGACTAGACAATGGAATGGAATAGAATAGAATAGACAATAGAATAGAATAGAATAGACAATGGAAAAGAATAGAATAGAATAGAATAGAATAGAATAGAATGGAACGGACTAGACTAGACAATGGAATGGAATGGAATGGAATAGAATAGACAATAGAATAGAATAGAATAGACAATGGAAAAGAATAGAATAGAATGGAATGGAATAGACAATGGAATGGAATAGAATAGAATAGAATAGAATAGACAATGGAATAGAATGGAATGGAATGGAATGGAATACCAGAGTTGGAAGGGACCTTGGAGGTCTTCTAGTCTGACTCCCAGCTCAAGCAGGAAACCCTACACCACTTCAGACAAATTGTTGTCCAATTAATTTTTTAAAATGTTCAGTATTGGAGCATTCACAACTTTTGGTGGTAAGTCATTACACTGATTAATTGTTCTCACTGTCAGGAAATTTCTCCTTAGTTCTTAGAATAACAGAGTTGGAAGGGACCTTGGAGGTCTTCTAGTCCCACCCTCTGCTTTGGCAGGAAACCATACACCACCATGAGCAGTTCATCTTGCCCTGTGGTTTGCTTTCATTGGTTTCCATGTATCTCCTCTTTCCATTGATCCCTAACATTCCTGATGTCTTTTATTTAGACCAGGGGTCTTCAACCTTTGCAACTTTAAGTCTGAAGGACTTCAGCTCCCAGAATTCTCCAGCCAGCAAAGCTGGCTGGAGAATTCTGGGAGCTGAAGTCCTTCAGACTTAAAGTTGCAAAGGTTGGGGACCCCTGATTTCAACCATATCCTATTAAAGAGTCCTGCAATCCATAATTGCATGCTCACGCATAAAAAGAACAACAACAGCTTCGGTTATCATACCGAAGGGCTATGTGATTCATGAGAAGAAGCTAGGAGTCATTGTTTACATCAATTAGCAAAGTTTTATTGGTATATAGACAAAGTGTTGTGTTTGCAGACAGAAATATGGTTGGTTTGAGATGCTTCTTACCATTGTGGATGAGTCCACCACTTGTGACTTCCCTGGAAAATTCCATAATATTCTGCTCATACGCACTGCATTCCACATGGATCCTTGAGGAAGACGAATCCAGTAGTCATAAGATAACAACTGTGATTGTAAGTTGAGGACTATTCATGTTTCTACAATCAGTTTAAAAGTTTTGGAAAAGGATCAAAAATTGGCTGGGGGCAATAACAGGAGTTAAAATAGAATGGAAACCTGAAGTCTTCCTATTAGAAATCGTGTCTGCGAAATATAAAAAAGAAATCCAGTATTTAATAATACATATAATTACAGCGGCAAGGATTGCCTTTGCCCAGAAATGGAAAAATAAACTAATTCCAAGCGAAGATGAAATAATAAGAAAGGTTATGGACTGTGCTGAAATGGACAAATTAACTAAAGAAATCCAGGGAAAAGAAGAATCAGAATTCTATCAGATATGAGATAAATGGTACAGGTGGATGGAGGAAAGAAACAAGAACCAATGAAGAAATACAGCAAAACTTAAAAACAGTAGTTATGAGTGAAATAAGAGGGTTTAGAATGATGAAATCCAAATGAAATATAACAGAAGGGGAAACAATATAAGATGAGCAGCTTCGATTGACAATTGCTATTAGAAAGACCAGGAAGTTCCTGTTCGTATTGTATGGTGTAAATGTAGTGTACGTCTAAGTTTTGTGTGAGTGTATTTTATATGTATTTTATATGTTTGTAAATAAAATTTATTAATTAAAAAAAAGAAAGTAGATTCTCAAAAATACAGCGTACTTTTGAGAATTAGGACCAAAGTGTTTAAAAGAACACTTCTACTCCTTGGAATCTACCCAAGTGTGGACATAAACCAAGATTCTGCTATCAGATTGGTGCAGTGGTGGGTTCCTAACTGGTTTACTCGTGCACACACAATACTTCTGCGCATGCGTAGAAGCATCTGGGCAAGTAGCCGGAGCCTCCCACCACTGCCACTACTGGTTAGTCCGAACCAGACCGAACTGGGAGCAACCCACCTCTGGATTGGTGGGAATAAAAGACAGGAGTCTGAGAAATCTTCCTCAAAAAACTTGTGGATCTTATTTGTCATTCATCTGTATGTTGTCTTAAAAAAACATTTTGTTCCATTTCATATTTTACTGGCTTTCCATGTAAGGTGATATGTTAGCTCTTGTTAGCTACCTATCCTTTCAAGAATCTGATGTGCTTAACCTTGATTGCATTTTTAATATGACATATTTTATTGGTTTGGATCCAGAGATAATCAAATCTGAATTAATGGGAATTGAGCCAGTCATGATTAATTTATATTTCATCAATGTCAATGGATTTGCGCTAAGTATGACTAAAGTCGGACCAATTGAATGCATCTTAACTTTTGCAAATTGCCTTAAAGATATTTAAAGAAGAACTATACTAAATCAGAGGGTTTCAGTAACTCCATTGTGAGATGTTTTGAGAGGAAAAAGGACAACAGAATTAATAACCGCAGCGTATACCTGAATATTTTGTTAAGTCAACGTGTGCTTGATAGTGCTTAAAACATTAATCACATCTTCAAAATAGTTAATGAATCAAGTAATTGATTTCAGTTTGGAGACCTGAACAGAGAGATGAGGCCCCAGGCGAGGGACGTCGCTGAAAGAATTTTAACTCTATCTTCTGTATTATATTCACAAGAAATCTCTTATCTCAAAAAACTATTTTCCAAAGCCACTTTAAATGCTCGGGGGAAAAACTGCTGCCAAATACTAACACATCTGCAAAATAATAGGCTGTACACCTGTACAACATCTCTTGCCCAGATGTTGCTCAATTCAGTTGCTAGCACCATTCATTTTTGGCCATGCTGGCTTATTTTATTTTATTTATTTTATTTATTTATTTGATTTATAGACCGCTCCCTCTCCCCGCAGGGACTCGGGGCGGTGCACAGGACTTAAAAACATATATAAATACAACAATAACAATATTTAAAATTAAATTAAATAATTTATCCTGTGCTAAAATTCTTAAAATTTTAAAACCTTTAAAACCCTTAAAACTATTCCCTACTATCCCTATTAAAACAATCTCAATTTATACTACAGGCTACAATTGGATTCTTTAGGCCAGGCCAGCCTTAAATTGTCTGGAAAAGGAAGGTCAAAAGAAACTGGACAGTCATAAATGATGCACTCTTTCTTCATTTCTTTTCTTTTCTTTCCTTTCCTTTCCTCTCTCCCTTCCTCCTTCCTTCCTTTCTCTCTGTCTATCTGTCTATCTGTCTTTCTTCAGTCTCTCTTCTCATTCTTTCTCTTCTTCTTTCTATCTCTGTCTCCCTTTCTCTTTCTCTCTCTCTCTCTCTTTCTTTCTTTTCTTGTCAAAGAAATGGTATAGGGTTTTCTTCCTGAGCAGGGGGTTGGACTAGAAGCCTCAAAAACCCCTTCATCTCTGTTATTCTGTTATTCTGCTGATGCTTGATCTTGATGTGCCCACCTAGCCACATGGCTGGCAAGCCACTCCCACTCGGTCACATGACTGGCAAGCCACTCCCACCCAGTCACATGGTCAGCAAGCCACTCCCACAAAGCAGGCCACACCTACAAAAGAGGTTCTAAAATTTTTTGAAACCCACCACTGCCCCACGGAGCCCTTCCGGAGGCTTCAGGAGGGCTTTTGAAGGCTCCAGAGGGTGAAAAACAGCCCTACGTGCAAACCAGAGGTCTGTTCCCGAACTTCTGGTTTGTGTGTTGGGTTGTTTTTCACCCTCGGGAGGGCGACAAACAGCCTTAAAAGAAGGCCGTAGTCAGCTGGCCAGGGCGTGCATGTGCGCTGGGGCTGACAAGGCAATGTCTCGCATAACCTAACAAATGGCTCCATGTGCCCCCTGTGACATGGGTGCCATAGGTTCGCCATCACGGCTTTAGATTTTGATTTGATTTTGATTTTATTGGACTTCTACACCGCGCCACTCTCCCAAAAAAGGGACTCGGGGCGGTTCACAGGAAACTAAAAACATAAATATAAACATATACCAAAAAGAATAAACACATCATAAATGATCAATAAAATCTTATTAAATTAAACTATACCCTGTGCTAAAAACAGTGTAAAAACCCATTTGTTAAAACTTTAATTTAATTTAAAACCAGTCGGTAAAATAGTCTCGGGGAATTAGGCCAGGCCAGCTAAACGAAAGAAGTGTGTCTTTAGATGTTGGCAAAAGAGGCAGAGGTCCGTGATATTGGAAGACTTTTAGAACATTTTTAGGGTTTAGAGAATATTAGTTTTAATATGGGGATGTTAGTGCAGGGACAATCAAATTTAATTTGTTTTTATTTATTGTATTTATTTTTGTATATTTTTATGTGTTTTAATTTTTCCCTGTACACCGCTCCGAGTCCCCTTGGGGAGAGGACGCGGTATATAAAAATAAATTATTATTATTATTATTATTATTATTATTATTATTATTGTTGTTGTTGTTGTTGTTGTTATTATTATTATTATTATTATTATTATTATTATTATTATTATTATTATTATTATTATTATTATTATTATTATTATTATTATTATTATTATTATTATTATTATTATCAACCCGGTCCTTCTTTTCATTAAATTTTTCATGAAGCAGTTCGATCAATCGCAGTTGATTCTTTGCATACAATGCTTTGTGACAATTTTTATGCCATTAAATGCTTTATAAAATTCATCTCATTTCAATTCCATAGAAGTCATGGAAACCTTGGATTTTGGATGCATTCTTACCCAATTTAAGATATCCTGGATCAAAAATGGTCATTTTACAATACAGCATTTTACCCAGTTAAAGGTTGCAGAAATGAGAGTTTTAGCCCAGATTAATCCCACCCAGCTTGGCAGTGATAGTTTTGCTTCATAATAGTTGGAAGGCACAGATTTCTGCTCTTGGGTATGGTAAAGATGCCGTCCTATGGGAGGTGGGCAATGCTGAAATGAGATATAAAGCCCAGTCAAATTAGATTTGAAATATACAATACAGTGGTACCTCGGTTCATGAACGCTTCTGTTCACGAACAACTCGGTTCACAAACAGAAAAGTTCATCAAAATATGCTCCGGTTCACGAACTCCGCTTCGGTTCGCGACCAGAGTCAGTTCAAGAATTAAAACCAAAAAAAAAGATCAGAACGGATTAACCGGATTTACATTAAACCCTATGGGAAACTGTGCCTCGGTTCACGACCAATTCGGTTCACGACCAGAGTCAGTTCACGAATTAAGTTCGTGAACCGAGGTACCACTGTATAGGAGAGACAGCATTTGGCATAGCTAAATGTCCAAGGTTGAACTGCAGCATGAATGGAGGAAAATACTCAATTGTTTGGAGTCTTTCTGGTCACATATGCAATGGCTATTTTAAAAATATTATGAAGAATCCACTGTGCTTCCTCAAAAATAAGATAGGGTCATCTTTTCTTTTGACCCCTGAAATAAGTGCTTGGTCTTATTTTCAGGGTGGTCTTATTATTTTTGAGGTGCAAGAGGCGGCGAGCGTGGTCACTTCATGGCCGCTGCTGTGTTGCAATATTTTGGGGGAGGGCTTATTTTAGCTCATGCACTCAAAAGCCCGATGGGGCTTATCATCCAGGGAGGTCTTATTTTCATGGAAACGGAGTACATAGTTTAGTTTAGTTTATTGGGTTTTTATACCGCCCTACTCCCGAAGGACTCAGGGCGGTGTACAGCCAGAATAAAAACAAATATACAAAAGTTAAAAAGCTTTTAAAAACATATTCAACCTGGCCGAAACGTGGAAAAAAAACCCAAACTAACCCTGATTTTATGCCAGCCCGGCTTGTTGGAAAAAAAAAGGTTTTGAGAGCATGGCAGAAGGTGTGGAAGTCAGGGATAGTTCTTAATTCTGGGGGCAATTCGTTCCAGAGGGCAGGTGCTTCCACGGAGAAGGCTCTCCCCATGGGTGTCACCAGTCGACATCGTCTAGCCCAGTGTTTTTCAACCTTTTTTGTGCAAAGGCACACTTTTTTCATGAAAAAAATCACGAGGCACACCACCACCATTAGAAAATGTTTAAAAAAATTAACTCTGTGCCTATATTGACTATATATAAAGTAATTGAATAGGAATCAAATAAACACAAAGAAATTATTTTATAATTACTTTATTATGAAATAATAAAGTATTTTATAATTGTTCATATTTCTGTTTACTTACTCAGTGCGAAACCTGGGCCTTTTTGGCTGAACACAAAGCTGATATTGGAATTGGAATTTTTCCCACGGCACACCAGACAATATCTCACGGCACACTAGTGTGCCACGGCACAGTGGTTGAAAAACGCTGGTCTAGCCGACGGCACCATGAGGACATCCTCTCTATGGGAGCGTACTGGCAGGTGGGAGGCTCTCGGTCACAGAAGGTGATCTCGTAAGTATTCAGGTCCTAAGCCATGGAGCACTTTAAAGATAGTAACCAACACCTTAAATCGCACCCGGAAAACCACCGGAAGCCAGTGCAGCTCGCGCAGGAGAGGTGTTACATGGGAGCATCGCGTCGCTCCCATAATTACCAGTGCGGCCGCATTCTGAACTAGTTGGAGCCTCTGGGTGCTCTTCAAGGGGAGCCCCATGTAGAGAGCATTGCAGTAGTACATGCTTAATCATTTAAGACAATACCATTGCTAACTTTAATAAAGGAGAATATTTGTAGCTCGGGGATGAAATGATCTCTCATTGTTGCCTTGGAACTGGCAAGGAGGTTTCATCCATGATTAATGCACCTCTGCTCTGTAAATACTCAACAAGGCAAATAATGTGGAACAAAAACTTGGTGTACATTTTAATTGGTGTTAAGTGGCCCGTGGCTTCTGCTGTGTTGCTTTAAAGGAGTCGATTGGCCAGTGATTCAGAAAAAAAAGCTATCTGAATCATAGAATCACAAAACAATTTTATGGCTTTACTTTCTCTCCAGATGTTTCAAGAGCTCATCAGCAATTAAGAGGTCTTTCACTCACTTGCTTTGTGTTTTTACACTATCTTTCTTGGCTCCAAGGGAGATTGATTACTCTTCCCTCGTCTCTTTTAAACAGTTTCTTTCCTTAATGATCCTGGAACGTTTGACTGACAGAACACTGATTAAAAAAGAGTTGCGTTTTCATGAACCATTCAAGACTAGCCTTTTTAATCAGGGTTTCTATGCCTAAGGGAGAGAAGTTCTGGCTTGAGTCCGACTTGAAATTTGATCGGCGCAGATTTGGAATGTAGAACTTAATATGGGGGACACACCAAAAGTCAAGGTTGAACTGGTAGCCCTAAAGTGATAGGAGAACAGAATGAGAGGTGAAAGGAAGCAGACACTGAAAAATATGAAGTGTACGATAAACAGTGTGAAGGCACCAGTGTCCCAAAGCTTTAGTTAGGGCCCTTGATTGCATAGTTCAGGACAAAGTCTCTTGAATTGAACTTGATTCCTCGTCCTTATAGTAACATGTTCATGTTGGATTTTTGGCAACAATAAGGAAATGGTTTGCTTTCCTTTGGGATATTTCTTTAACTTTGCAGTCAAGTTGATGGCTCTAGATTTCCCTGGTGTCCATCCATATAACAACTAACCATTGGTCCATCTGGCGATGACTATGACCTATGGAAAATGATGACATGAAATATAAGGAAGATAAACAGGAAATAATTTTCATTAGCCATATTTCCTGCTTCTTCTTTTGCTTGTCTCACATCTGCAGTTTCCTTTGGTTACTATTTCTTATTCTTTTCACTGTTTTGGGCATGCAATTGTTAACTGCAAAATACATAATGGAATGGGTATTTTAAATATGTATGTTGCAAGGTTCCTGCTTTTACCTTAGTGAATATAAGTAAATCATTTTTGTAAGGTTGTCAAAAAACCTAAATAGACCTATCTTGGTATTACTAGCAGTGGAGTGATCCAATGACACAATGATTTAACCAATCGTTTTGACTGTAGTAGCACATATTAATCAAAGGAACCATGCTTTGTTAAATTAACTTAGTAGCATAGGCTCACATAACAGAAAATAACCACGCTGGTTAGTTTCAAGCTAAGCCTCAAATAGGTCAGTCTTGACGATCTTAGCTTCATCTTTGTGATATAAGCATGGCTAGTAGGATCTGGTAGGTAGCAAAGGTTCAGCAAGTTTGCATCAGAGAAAAATGGCAATAGCATTTAGATTTATATACTGCTTTACAGTGCTTTATAGCCCCCTCTAAATGGTTTACAGAGTCAGCCTATTTCCCCCAACAATCTGGGTCCTCATTTTACCCACCTCGGTAGGATGGAAGGCTGAGTCCAACTTTGAGCTTCGTGAGATTCGAACTGCCAAATTGCAGGTAGCTGGCAGGCAGCAGTAGTACGGTAGCCTGCAGTACTGCACTTTAACCACTGAGCCACCCTGGCTCATAAATCTTACTTTATTTAACCTATGGTGAGAAAAGAAACTCACAAACCCACACCACAACCTACTAAGGTCTGAGCATGTTGATTTGCTAGCAAGCACCGAACATCCTTGAGGAACAGACAGATGGGATGAAAGAAGACACAGCTGACCAGCATTGCAGATCCCAATTATTGTAGTAGTCGGTCTTAACCATTCTAGTAAATAGTAACAAAACTTCAATATTGGGTTGCATGCTCCTCCTGGTCCTGAGCTTTTTTCCTAGTGTTTATGTTACTATTCCATAGAAATAGATTTCTGTGTTGACAGGCAAGTACCATAACATCTCTTGTGAGTCTATCAACTATCTGTAAACTGAGAAATGCTCATTTGTAATTTTAAAGACTTTTTCAGATAATATACAGATCTATTAGCAAGTCTGTTTAAGCATTCTTCCTCCTGTAGATACCTGGCATCTGAACTGAGACCCAGTCCAGTGGTGGGATTCAGCCTGTTTGCACCACTTTGGGAGAGCCGGTTGTTAACTTTCTGGGCAGTTTGGTGAACTGGTTGTTGGAAGAAATCAGTGGGGCAGAGAACCAGCTGTTAAATTATTTGAATCCCACCATTGATCCAGTCCCTTAATTTCGGCCGCACACAAACCTTTAGTTTGAGGTGGTACCTTGCTCAATAGTAGCAACTGTGAAAGAGATCTTGGAGTCCTAGTGGACAACCATTTAAATAGGAGCCAGCCGTGTGCAGCAGCTGCCAAAAAAAGCCAACACAGTTCTAGGCTGCATAAACAGAGGGATAGAATCAAGATCATGTGGTTAATACCACTTTATAAGGCCTTGGTAAGGCCACACTTGGAATACTGCATACAGTTTTGGTCGCCACGATGTAAAAAAGACGTGGAGACTCTAGAAAGAGTGCAGAGAAGAGCAACGAAGATGATTAGGGGTCTGGAGACTAAAACATATGAAGAACGGTTGCAGGAACTGGGTATGTCTAGTTTAATAAAAAGAAGGACTAGGGGAGACATGATAGCAGTCTTCCAATATCTCAGGGGCTGCCCCAAAGAAGAGGGAGTCAAGCTATTCTCCAAAGCACCAGAGGGCAGAACAAGAAGAAATGAGTAGAAACTAATCAAGGAAACAAGCAACTTAGAACTGAGGAGAAATTTCCTGACAGTTAGAACAATTCATCAGTGGAACAGATGTTGCCTCCGGAAGTTGTGAATGCCCCAACACTAGAAGTCTTTAAGAAGATGTTGGATAGCCATTTGTCTGAAATGGTATAGGGCTTACTGCCTAGGCAGGGGGTTGGACTAGATGACCTCCAAGGTCCCTTCCAACTCTGCTATTGTATTGTATTGCTATACGTTTATGCAATGATTCCCATTCATTGTCTCTACGGTACTAATATTGTTTCTTGCACTGATCCTACTTGCCTAATGAAAAATCGTTTTGCCTATGCGCAAAACTGGACACAGGATAGCATTCCCTCCAATGCAACAGTGATAAAAAAGTAGCTATACTGTGAGGAGATGGACAGCTAAAAGAAAGAGGAGAAATGGAATATTATTTGATTTGGGACACATGGTATAATTGTCTAGAGCAGGGGTCTGCAAAGTCGGCTCTTTTAAGACTGGTGGACTTCAACTCCCAGAGTTCCCCAGCCAGAATTCTGGGAGTTGAAGTCCACCAGTCTTAAAAGAGCCGACTTTGCAGACCCCTGGTCTAGAGAATAGAACAGTGGTGGGTTTCTGCAGGCTCGCACCTACTCGCGAGAGCCGGTTGGTGAAATTTAGAGAACCGGTGAGAGGGGGTTCCACCGGCATACCTGGAAGTAAATCTGGCCCGCCGCTGCCAGTGACCCAACAGGAAGGAAAGGAAAGGAAGGAAGGAAGGAAAGAAAGAAAGAAAGAAAGAAAGAAAGAAAGAAAGAAAGAAAGAAAGAAAGAAAGAAAGAAAGAAAGAAAAAATTTATCATCACAATTGAGTCCAAAATTTTGGTTGCTAAGCAAGAGCGTTGTTAAATGAGTTTCACCACATTTTAAAAGGTGGCCACTCCCACCCTGTCACATGACTGCCAAGCCACGCCCACAAAATAGGCCACACCTACAGAGTAGGTTCTAAAAAAATTGAAACCCACCACTGGAATAGAAGTAAAGATTAAACCTAAAGGTAATGTAAGAGGTGCATTAAAGTTAAAAGGCAACAAACATACTTATGAATACTGACACAATCTATAGAAGAGAGATGTACATACATGAAAAGGAAGAATAATGAAATAACTGTGATGTCCTTATGAGTGATACTGATACTGGAGGGCTGTAAAAATTGAAAATGTGATATAAATGACAAAATAGGTTCAATATTTTTTTTTAAAAAAAGAAAGAAAAAAACATACATTTAATAACAGTGAACTCAACCACACACCATCTTAACTGCACTCAAGGTAGCATGGAAACAGCATTCTACTGTGTGTGTGTGTATGTGTCTTTTTATATTTTTTTAAGTGAGACATTTGCCAGGCTGTTTGAAAGCTGAAACTTTGCACAGACGGGAGAGTTTTTCCATAATTGCAATGTATCCCATTCTTTCAAAAAACACTAAACGTCCAGCTGGCCTTAGGATCAACCGCCCCCCCTCCACTCCACTCCTGCCCTGCCGCCTGCTGTGACTGTATGTGACTACTGCAGTGATATACAGCTGTTTCCTGCAGAAAATATGTAATCGGTCTAGACATGCAATAATGAGCTGTGGCCAACCAGGGTTTCCCATTGGTCATCCCCAGGTGTTTGGTGGACATTGCAAAGAAGGTGAATTGTAGACATTCATGATCAGGGGCTCTCTCAGTCTCTATTTCTGTTTCTCAAAGGAAACATAATCCATGTGCCTCAGCGATGCAATTTCTTTATCAGTTAAGAAAGTGTTGGGGGGGGGGGAGATATGAACAAATCTTTAAAACATGAAAAACTTTCTTCTTCTTCTTCTTCTTCTTCTTCTTCTTCTTCTTCTTCTTCTTCTTCTTCTTCTTCTTCTTCTTCTTCTTCTTCTTCTTCTTCTCCTCCTTCTCCTTCTCCTTCTCCTTCTTCTTCTTTACAATACAATACAATAGCAGAGTTGGAAGGGACCTTGTAGGTCTTCTAGTCCAACCCCCTGCGTGGGCAGGAACCTTATACCATTTCAGACAAATGGCTATCTAACCTTCTTCTTCTTCTTCTTCTTCTTCTTCTTCTTCTTCTTCTTCTTCTTCTTCTTCTTCTTCTTCTTCTTCTTCTTCTTCTTCTTCTTCTTCTTCTTCTTCTTCTTCTTCCTCTTCTTCTTCTTCCTCCTCCTCCTCCTCTTCTTCTTTTCCTTTTCCTCCTCCTTTCTTCCTCTTCTTTTCCTCTTCCTCCTCCTCTACCTCCTCCATCTCCTTCCTGTTCCTCCTCATTTTTCTCATTCTTCTTTTCCTTTCTCCTTCTCCTCCACCTCCTTCGCCAACTAGGTTAAAAACTATTTTCTTCTTCTTCTTGCCCCCCTCCTCCTCCTCCTCCTCCTCCTCCTCCTCCTCCTCCTCCTCCTCCTCCTCCTCCTCCTCCTCCTCCAACTCTAACTATCCTCCTCCTGCTCCTCCTCCCCCTTGTGATGTATTGGAAGGTGTTTTTATTTTTCTAATAAGAACTATTCACTTGCGTGTTGATTTCATCACATTTATATAGTTGCTCATCTCACAAAATGTGACCCCAGCATGGGCACTTGCTGAGGAGTCATGGGTTCAAGCCAACGTCAAGTGGACAATTCATCCTACGTGATAGAACACTCTTGGTGAAATAGAACTCATTGGCAGGAATAGCTACCCACTCACTCCTTAAAAAGCAGAGGAGTGAACGGTTAATCCAGTAATGTGCCTGCCACACTGTGCCAAGGAAAGAGGGAATACCTGATAGCTGAGACATAGAAGGAGAAATAGAAATGTTAGAGTTAAAGAGGCTACTCCAGAACAACCTTTTATCTGAAAACAATGTTTGGGAGAAAAAAATATTTTTTTTAGTTAATTTCCTTGAATTCATGGAGATTTCAAAGAAAGGGAAGCTAATGAGGTGGCTACATATGCGCCAGGTGGAGCTCTGGTTGTACAGTGGTTAGAATGCAGTATTGCAGACTAGCTCTGCCCAGTCTGGAGTTCGATCCTGGTGAGCTCAGGGTTGACTCAGCCTTCCATCCTTCCAAGATCAGTAAATGAGATGGTTGGGTGCAATAGGCTGATTCTATCAGCCAACCTTCCCCACCACATACATTTTCAAAGCTGTGCTGATTTCAATTCTAAGAAAACACAACAATAATTTGAGTTCTTGAAAGGCCAACATTTGGAAAACACCTGAGATGAAGAAGGTTGCGCAACACAGTAAGAATAATTATTTTACATGGCTACCTACCAGGCTAAGATATATATCCTGTACTCATTTCTCATCTGGATTCACCTATTGTATGAAATTATTTAATTTGAACAGATTACAAAGGTCTATTGTTGCTGTTGATACAGAACTGTGTATAACTTCTGTCAGTTTCAACCTGTATATTTGCTCGATCTGGTCGTGTTTATTTTAACAAGCTCTATTTTAAGCTCACTTTTTGTCAGGACAAAGGACAGCTTGACGTAGGTACAATCTGTGCTTTATTTGGTTTGTTTTAGATCGGGATTATCATGTCATTGAGAGAGAGAGAGAGAGAGAGGGAGGGAGGGAGGGAGGGAGAGAGAGAGGGAGGGAGGAAGGGAGAGAGAATGAGAGGGGGGGGGAAACATATACTCACAACCCATTGTTAACCCATTCAGAAAGTGTGATAATATAATTTTAGATAAGCATGTCCTAAAGGGGTGGGGCTTCTATTGTGAAGCTGCTTTCATCAGTTTAATAACCACATCCCCAACCCATGGAACAAGGTACCCCAACCTCTGGACTTCAATTCCCAGAATTCCACAGCCATGCAGATCAAGGAATTCTGGGAATTGAAGTCCATGGGTTTAAAAAATTGCCAAGGTTTGGATACCCTGCCCTAGGGTCACATCACAATCATTTCTGAGGTCTTTGGAAAGGACCTTTGTAATCAGAATAATAATAGTTTTGAGTAGTTTGTTCAGCCTCACTTGCAAAAAAAGCCAATTATGAACTCTTACACAAAACAGGGATGCGGTGCCTCAGTGGCTGAGACGCAGAGCTTGTCGAACAGAAGGTTGGCCGTTTGGTGGTTCAAATCCCTAGCACCATGTAACAGAGTGAGATCCCATTATTTGTCCCAGCTTTTGCTAACCTAGCAGTTCGAAAGCATGTAAAAATGCAAGTAGAAAAATAGGAATCACCCTTGGTGGGAAGGGAACAGTGTTCTGTGCGCCTTTGGCGTTTAGTCATGCCAGCCACATGACCACGGAGACGTCTTCGGACAGTGCTGGCTCTTTGGCTTTGAAATAGAGATGAGCACCACCTCCTAGAGTTGGGAACAACTAGCACACATGTGCAAGGAAGACCTTTAGCTTTTTACACAAAACATAACTGCATGATCTGAGCGCTGTGGTTTTCAAAAATCCAACCCAGTGCAGCTATTGCTGGATTACACAATTTGCCAGTCTTGTAGTGGTGTTTACCCTGGATGTAGACCTCACTCAGAATATCATTTAGCTGTACTGTGAGTGTTGCTGGATCAGAGTTTGCCAACTCTTACTTCTCTTTCAATTGTTGGCATCGTGCATGGGCAAACGTTCTCAGCTGGCCACAATTGGCATTACTGCAATGCAATTAAGGAGTAATCCTGCCCTGGCAAGAGCAGGGCAACTGTTCTACCCAGCATGCCTTGCGGAACAATTTTGTTTTTATAAATAGAATGAGCAGATTTAGGGAATGGATAAGGAGAGTTCATGTGGTGCTTTCTGGAACACTTTGTGGAAATCTGGGGAAGACTTTGAGATGGCAGAATGAGTCTCAACCTCACACTTCTGATCCATCGGAGAAATTATTACTTTCTTGTTTTTGCATGTACACTGAGAGCTTCTGCACCGGAGACAAATTCCTTTTCTGTCCAAGTTCTAATCAAACTTGGGTAATAATTGTTCTGACCTCCCCTTTCTCTGACTAACACAAGACTGGCTGCCTGCCACTGACTCTCTTGGTTGCTTGCCTGAATGACTCTGAACAGATACGAAGCTTCCTAACTCGACTAAACACGAACCTGAAAATCAACACGAATAAACACAAACCTAGAAATCCAACGTTGTTCTCTGCAAGGACTTTCTTAGCAAAGACTTCCTTTTAAACCCTCTTGGGAGGGGCCAGTCATTAGGCAGCTGGGACTAATTCAAACCCTCCGAGTTCGCTTCTGATGCAATTGAAGCCTCCTTTTTTCAGCCCTTCTCACTCTAGCATCAGGGACAAACTGGCCTTGATCCTCCCCACTACTCCAAGACCCAGGTGCCTCCTGATGACTAGCCGGGCTCTCTGCTCTCTCAAAGTCGCCCTCCTCCTCCAGAGCAGTCTCATAGGACTCCTCACTAGAGGAGTCCATCAGCAGCTCATCTGGAGCCGGCTGGGCCACAACAATAATGTATTCAGTTTTGTCCTGCTCTGGTCTCTTCTTTTTTTTAAGAATTAAATCTTTATTAGTATTTACAACAAAAAGCCACACAATCAACAGAAATAGGGTAAGGGTAGCTGGGAAAACATACACAAACATACCAGGGAAATATCTAGTCCCCTAAATTGAAAATTAAGTTCATCCTAGTCTAACTTATCAATTATTGCTTATAACTATACAAAGATTTCTATCTCAAATTTACAATAATCTTATCTTGTTTATTCCTTACATTGGTTCCCTAAGTAATCTATCTAGTTAGTTCCCTTCGTATCCATTAGTCTCCTACTATACCATGAGTACCATCTATTCCAGCTTTTAAAGAAAATTGAGTATTCCTATCTTTTAGAATGTATGTTAATTTGTCCGATTCTGCGCAGTTAAATTTTTTTGCTATAATTAACTGATCTGGCGGTAAGTTGGTATCTTTCCAGTATTGTGCAATGGCCATCCTGGTCGAGAAAAGATACCAATCTTGATTTTTAATTTCGTTTGATTTTATGCCCAGCAAATAAAGGTCAGGTTTGAGTGGAAGGTTCACGCCTGTTATTTCCAAAAGCCAAATTTGTATTTCCCCCCCCCCAAAGTTGAATAATTATTGGGCAAGTCCACCAAATTATTGGGCAAGTCCATCCTGGTCTCTTCTATAAATTAGGGAGCCCCCAATCTCTGGACGGTGGACTGGTATTGGTCCATGGCCCATTGGGAACTGGGCTGAGCAAGTGGTGGTTGAGCACATGAAGCTTCTTTTGCACATGTGTGGATGGATGGAAATAGGACCTAATTTATAACTTGTCTATTTTTTTTAAAAAAAAAATATTTTACTAGCTTACCTCAGGGGTGGGCTTCAAAAATTGCAGCAATGGGTTTGCTGCCCCATTGCTGCGTGAGTGTGGCCATGATGGGCATGGCCTAGTCAGCCTCCTGCACCATGGGGTGGGGGATTGCCCTCCCCAGGCTCCGGAGGCTTTCCGTGAGCCTCTGGGAAGGTGAAATCTGCTTCCCCTGGGCTCCGGAAACCGTCTAGAGCAGGGGTCCCCAACCTTTTTGGCACCAGGGACCGGTTTCATGTTAAAAAAATTCCGCAGACCGGTGGCCATGGCTCGGCCGGTGTAGAGGGGGAACAGGGGGGAGGGGGAACAGGCGGCACGCGGGGGGTTTGAGTCGGCTTACTTGCCCCTCTCGGGCCCCCAACGGCGCGAACGGCCGAGCTTGCGCTCTCCCCCGGTGCGTGCTCTGCCCAGGGGGCTGGCCCCATCTTCCTCCTCCTCCTCTCCGGCCCTTTCTAAGAGTTGCGCCGCACACTGCGGCCCGGTTCCTATCAAGCCACAGACCAGCACTAGTCCGTGGCCCGGGGGTTGGGGATCCCTGCTCTAGAGGCTAGAAACAAGCCCGTTTTCGGACTTCCGGAAACCTCCGGTAGGCCCGTTTCCACTCTCCCCAAGCCTATGCTTGGCAACTGGCATGTTTTTATGAAATTGCATATTACGTGATAGCCATTTGTGACTTCCCAGCTGGCTTCCAACAATCCAAGTGAATGGGGGAAGCTGGATTCACTTTGTGACTGCACAATTCATTTAGTTACTGGAAATCAGGGGCAACTTTACTTAACAACTGTTTTGCTTAGCAACAGAAATTCTGATCTCCTCCAAATTTTGGAAGTGTAAATCAGACACCGGGCACATACGTATTATCATATGTGGTGGTCATGTGTAAAGGGAAAAAAATACTGGACAAAAATGCAAACATGGTTAGAAAAAATGTTAAAGCAGCACATAGATTACAAACCAGAAATATTTCTCTTAGGCATAGTACCAGAAAAATATGATAAAGGGAATATATATTTAACATTACATGTCTTGACGGCATCAAAAATTGTATATTCATAGCACTAGAAAAACGGGGAACCACCCATAGAAGAAGATTTAATTAAAAAAATAATAGATTGTGCAGAAATAGATAGGTGGACATTAAAGATAAAAGATAAAGAAGATATAGAATATTTTCAAACATGGGAGTTATTTTATCAATGGTTGGGCAATAGAAATTAGAAATTGGAAAAATGCCATTAAGTATGTCTTATGTTTAATATATTGTTTTGTGTGTGTGTGTGTGTGTGTGTGTTAGCTTTATGAGCTGATCAATAAATAAATCAGATCAGCTCATAAAACTAACACACATATTTTAAAAAATCACACAACGGAATTCATGGCTTTCTGTCTAGATGGTCTCTGGTGATGAGCCGAAAGGCAGAAAAGGAAACAGTATGTCTCCTCCCTTAATTGGGGCCCTAACAGGGTGTTGTGGAATAATTATATGTATGTATGTATGTATGTATGTATGTATGTATGTATGTATGTATGTATGCTGGTGTTGCCATCCTCAGGTGTTTTCCTGTGTATATAGCACCCGAGTATGGCAACACCAGCATACCTACACCAGTGAAAATCTACGAAAGCATATATATGTATGTATGTATGTATGTATATGTATATGTGTATGTGTATGTGTATGTGTATGTGTATGTGTATGTGTATGTGTATATACGTATATACACTTAAAGGGGCCCCATAACAGGAGCTGTGAAAATATTCTCTCATTAATAGAGTCCTGTAAATGGCTGATGTAATCAGGGAAACCGGATAGCTCAAGGCATAGAAAGGCTTGCCTGATATGCTGGAAAGTGCCGGTTCAAATCCCAGTAGAAGGAGTATGGCCAGCTGAAGAGGGCTAATAAGCCCAAAATGGATCCATCCTGGTCTCTTATTTATTAAATCAGCCCTTAAAAATCTAACACATATCTAAAAATTTCACACAGCAGTAATCTCATTGGCTCTCTATCTAGATGATCTCTGGGTTGAGTCGAAAGGCAGAGAAGGATGACAGTTTGTCTCCTCCCTTAAAGGGGCCCCATAACAGGAGCTGTGAAAATATTCACACACCAAGTACCACTCACTCATCACAAAATCTCCAGAACAGTAAAGTCTACAAACTTCAAATTTGACATGTTTGTTCCTCTTGGCTTCTAGGTGCTCGCTAAGAAAGGATTTTTCTAAATGGCCATCATATCATTAGTATTTTTTATACAGTAATTAACACGTTCTGATGCTAAGGAGTTCCACTCCCCCTTCCCACCTGAAAAGAACTCTGTTCCAACTTCCAGTTGCCTCACATTCCGTTATCTCAGTTCAAACTGGCAGACGCTTCACTCCTTCACTCAGGAGCCATCTGGGGCTCCTTTCAGTACTCAATGTCCATACCACACCAAAATGTCTAAGCCTTCTACCTATGGAACTGTTGCCATACTCAAGGCGGCGGGAGCAACATTCCCGTATGTGTTTCAATCACCGACCACCTCTGAGCCAATGGATTGTGAACCAAATTTCTCCTGCATAGCACAATCACATGGTTTCATCACGAAGCACGGTTATCCAGTTTGTTTATAAGATTTATATCAAGTCTTTTCTACAGGTTTATGAGAGAATCTCCCTTCATTCTCTCCCTTCATCATAACAAAACCCATCTAAGTATTTTTGTTGAGTGAGTCACTGACCCA
The DNA here is from genome assembly GCA_039707465.1 of Rhabdophis nuchalis. Classification (NCBI taxonomy): domain Eukaryota; kingdom Metazoa; phylum Chordata; class Lepidosauria; order Squamata; family Natricidae; genus Rhabdophis; species Rhabdophis nuchalis. Next base: position 10,047,840 of record CM077653.1, read on the forward strand.
AAGCCATCTATTTTTACAGCTCCAGCATGCACTTGGACCAGTTTTTCCAGCACATTTTACACAATTTAGGACCAAAATGGAAATGATTAAAAAAAAAAAAGAACTCTAATTTTTCACTTCCCACGTCGATTCTTGTTTTGAAAGCATATGAAGAAGGAGAGTCTTATTAATGGCCTTAATAGTTTCCTTATAAATACCTCAAATACCTTTGTGCAAGCATAACATGCAAGCAGGCTCTGCCTGGATTAGCCAAGGAGCTTTGCACAGTGATTTGGAATTTCAAGGGGAGAAAACTGAGATGAAATTGACAATTTGCTCAACTTTATAGTACAATTTGATCCTCCACATATAATGAGCTTTAAGCTGGGCAATAATTCCAGGGTCAGGTGAAAAGAAAGTTTTCACTAGAGAAAAAATGGTGGTGCTTTTCATTAGCCAGGATTTAATGTCTTAGGAGATGGAGTGAGAACAATTCTATCAGGGTGGGATTAAGATGTTCGTTTCAAACAATGTTTTGTCAAATTACTTTCAAAACAATTCCCCATTTCCCCTTCTAAGCTATGGACACAGATAGGGCCATGGGACTCCATTCTTCATTGTTGACTTCTCCACTATATATATTTTTCTTCTCTTCCAGAAATGTTGATGGGATCCCAGCCACCCGAATCATTCCCACTTCTATGTCAATTTTATACAAAAATGTCCCAAAGCTTTTTCAAAAGACAACTGGATATATTTTTTTTTGTTTCTTTTCCTTGAAGACATTTTCCTTCTCATTCAAGAAGTTTCCTCAGTTCAGAATGGAAGAAAAGTCCCTTTATGGAAAAAAACAAAGAAAATCCAGTTGCCTTTGGAAAAAGCACCATTGCAACAACCATGACATTGATGACAGGATCTCCATGGAAATTTTAGGTCTGTAACTGGGGAGACTGAGATTTTCACCATAGATTTTTCTTTCTTCTCCAGAGTTATCCTGATGAAAATAGCTTTTTCACCCCCTTATCTGTTGCTTACAGCACTTTTTTGCATTGCCAGGATGGGGCGACCAGAGTAGATGATACCTGAAAATGAAACCCAACCCAGAGAAGGACTTTGGGAGAACTCAAATTTTTCACCTGTATTCTTTGTAAGGTGAGTTGTAAAAGTCACAAGACTTGTCCAACATGTGCAACGGCAGCCAAAAAAGCCCATGCAATCCAGTGGTGGGTTGCAAATTGTTTTAGAACCTCTTCTGTAGGTGTGGCCTGCTTTGTGGGAGTGGCTTGCTGGCCATGTGACTGGGTGGGAGTGGCTTGGCGGTCATGTGACTGGGTGGGCATGGCCAACTTGTAACATGTGGTGAAACTCACTTAACAACGCTCTTGCTTAGCAACCCAAATGTTGGCTCAGGAACACTGGCATTTGAAGCACGCAAGTCTTAAAGCTGTCAAGTTACCAGACCCTTGCACCCGTAACCCTTTAGGAAAAAACCCCCCAGGGGTGTTCAAATTTGACAGCTTTAAGACTTGTGGACTTCAACTCTCAGAATTCCTCCTCTCGCTCTTCATCTTAATTATGTGCGGATGGGCGGGGGGAGGGAGCTGGAACTGGTTCTAAACAGCACTGTAGATTTGTGGAACCTCTTCTATGAAGAGGTTAGAACTGTCAGGAACCCACCCCTGATGCAATCCTAAATTGCATTAACAGAGGGATACAATCAAGATCAAGTAAGGTACTAATACCACTCTATAGAGCCCTAGTAAGACCTCACCTAGAGTACTGCATCCAGTTTTGGTCAGCACACTGTAAAAAAATATGTTGAGACTCTAGAAAGAGTGCAGAGAAGAGCATCCAGGATGATCAGGGGACTGGAAGCTAAAACAAATGATGAACGATTGCAGGAACTGGGCATGGCTAAGCTAGTGAACAGAAGGACCAGGGGAGATAGGATAGCATCTTCCAATATTTCTGGGGCTGCCACAGAGAGGATGGGGTCAAGCTATTTTCCAAAGCACCTGAAGGCCAGACAAGGAATAATGGATGGAAACTGACCAAGGAGAGATTCAACCTAGAAACAAGGAGGAACTTTCTGACAGTGAGAACAATCAACCAATGGAACAGAACTTGCCTTCGGAAGTTGTGGGAGCTTCATCACCTGAGGATTTCAAGAAGAGATTGGACTGCCAATTATCAGAAATGGTCTAGGTCTCCTGCTTGAGCGGGGGGTTGGACTAGATGACCTATAAGGTCCCTCCCAACTCTGTTAATCTGCTAAAGAATCATGATACTTTGTACATCTTTTCCTGAGGTTGTACGATGCAAATTTCTTTGTCCCAAGCAGAGGCGACGATCTCTGACAAAGGCCAAGAAAATGCCCACTGAAATATCATTTGGTTGCGAGATACATTAAACCCATCGGAGTGATATTACCCATCACGGGAATGCTATTTTTGCAAGCCCAAGGGTTTTCTTTTTCTCAAAGTGTCATGTCATTCTATCTTGAATGTAGATGTCTTCCATCGCTAATTTGTGTAGTTTTCAGCCAAGCATCACAGAAAAGACCTTTACTTCTCTCAAGGATGAACATTACAATATCCATCAAGTGTCTTTCTGTGGCAGATCCTAGATAAATCACATACCACATTAGCAGGTGCATGATTACCTTTTTTTATCCCCAGCTTTGGGTTATTGTTATTTTTTCTCTGAGTTGCTTGAGGCCAGAAACAGAAAAAACAATCTGGAGTCCAAACACTCTCAGTTAACCTGACAATAACCCTGATACCAGAGTGCATTATTATTATTATTTTAAAAAAGCTGGGATGTTCCTAATTGCATGATTCCTATATTTAAGGCACAGTTGACTGAGTTTTCGGTTGATCTTGGCCTTCTCATTGACCCGAGGCAGTAAATTCTTCCTCCCTTTATCCGCAGCTTCTTCCTTTTGCTGTTCAAATAGTTTGTCAGCAAATTATCCAGTTAATAAAGTGCCCCAGTGATGACAGTTTTGTAAAAACATCGTGGGGCCTAATTGTGAGCCTCATCAATCTGCAAGCAAAACAAGCAGAGAAAGAGAGAGGGAGAGGAAGGGAAAGTGCTCGGAAGGGTCAAGAGATTCATGAATTCTAAGACTCCCCAATGATTAAAGACAAACCAACAACTGAATTATATGCTGTATGGAATTTATTTAAAAACTAGCCATTCCCAGCCACGCTTTACTGTGGCCCAGTCTGGTTAAATGGCCAACCAATCTGTGTGTAGATCTATACCTGCACACACAAAGACGTACACACAACCACCGTATAACTCCCAACCTACCTACCTACTGTATTTCTCTCTCCCTCTACCTACCTACCTACCTACCTACCTACCTACCTACCTACCTACCTACCTACCTACCTACCTACTGTATTTCTCCCTCTCCCTCTCTATCTCTCTATCTCTCTACATACCTACCTACCTAGCTACCTACTGTATTTCTCCCTCTCCATCCCTCTACCTACCTACCTACCTACCTACCTACCTACCTACTTACTGTATTTCTCCCTCTCTCTATCTCTCTATCTCTCTACATACCTACCTACCTACCTAGCTACCTACTGTATTTCTCCCTTTCCCTCTCTATCCCTCTACCTACCTACCTATCTACCTACCTACCTACCTACCTACCTATTATATTTCGCCCTCTCCCTCTCTATCGCTCTATCTCTCTACATACCTACCTACCTACCTACCTACCTACTGTATTTCTCCCTCTCCCTGTCTATCCCTCTACCTACCTACCTACCTACCTACCTACCTACCTACCTACCTACTGTATTTCTCCCTCTCCCTCTCTATCCCTCTACCTACCTACCTACCTACCTACCTACTGCATTTCTCTCTCCCTCTCTCTATCCCTATAGCTGCCTATCTACCTACTGCACAGAGTATTTTATGTCATAAAGGATGACATAATACCTGTGGCCCACTGCTTTCTCTGTATCCATCTACCTACCATTTTTTACATTTCCAGTGCATGTACCTGGCACAGGTGTGACATCTACACAATCTATATATATCATTGGTGCCATATTTGAAAGGTGCGTTGTGTGAAAATTTGGAAGCGATTGGTGCAGTACTTTTGGAGATTAGCGGTTTTGAACAAACTCTTGTTACATTTTTATTTATATAGATAGAATGAAGATGAATGTTAATTATCATGCCTGAACTGTGGAACACAGAATTTGACTATCTAATCAATGGGTGTTGGCTTTAAGAAATGTAAAATCTATGTCTTATGATTTAAAGGATAAAGACCAGAAAATATAACTTCATTTCTAAAGCAATGGATGTTTTAAAAAGGTTGGCATTTAAAGAAGCTTATATGATTTAGTCTTGTCCTGTCATAGTTATACAAGAGGTGTGGGGGCTCAGTGGCTAAGATGCTAAGCTTGTCAATCAGAAAGGTCGGCAGTTCAGCAGTTCGAATCCCTAGCGCTGCGTAATGGGGTGAGCTCCCGTGACTTGTCCCAGCTCCTGCCAACCTAGCAGTATGAAAGCATGTAAAAATGCAAGTAGAAAAATAGGGACCACCTTTGGTGGGAAGGTAACAGTGTTCTGTGCACCTTTGGTGTTTAGTCATGCCTGCCACATGACCATGGAGACGTCTTTGGACAGCGGTGGCTCTTTGGCTTTGAAATGGAGATGAGCACCGCCCCCTAGAGTCAGGAACAACTAGCGCATATGTGTGAGGGGAACCTTTACCCCTACCTATCATAGCTATAGTATAGATGGATGCATGCATGGATGGAAGAATGCCAGTGTATTATTGCAGTTGAAGCTGAAGAAGTAGTAATTGACAGGTAGGATGTTGTAGTAGACAATTTTGTGTACTACGCTTAGGCCAGACCTTAGTTGGCATAGTTCTAAGTTGTCCAAGCCCAAAATTTCAAGCCTGGTGGCATAAAGGATTCTACTGTGAGCAGAGGAGGGGAGGACTCTTCTCGTGAAGAATCTCTGGACTCACTCGATTGTATTCATGTCCGATATACAGTGTGGATTCCAGGCAGATGAGCTGTATTCAAGAATTGGTCTGGCAAAGGTTTTGTATGCCCTTGTTTGCAGTACAATATTACCGGAGAAGAAGCTTTGCAAAATTATGAAGGCACCATAAAGTGGTTCTCCTGTGTGTTAAGGAGACCCAAGATACATTCAGATCCGTTCTCCTGTTTTGTCTGCTAGGGGTTGTTGTCTTTGGAATTATGCAAATGCATGAAATGCATGCTACCTCCATGCCCTTGAAAAGAGGGCAATTCCCTATGAGGGAATGTCTTTTCCTAATGGGTTGTTTTACAAAAACTGGCGAAGGAGGTGAGACTACCGTAATGCCCCCTTGAGCCTGGGAGGAACTTGCAAATGCTTAGCCAGGAACGTTGGGGCTGCCTCCTCTCTCTCGAGACCGTTCGTGGAAACAATAGCTTCAGTGTTTCCACCAGGTAATGGACATGTTAGAACAGATGGAGGGGTTAGCTCACCTTGTTTGTCTGCCAGCCTCCAAAGAGCACACCTTTCTCTTTTGGCATCATTGACAGATTTCATCAGCCAAGGCAAGCCTGAATTCACCCCGAGTGCTATGGAACAAAAATGTAATTACTTCTGTCATTCAGTTAAGTGGTGAATAGTTTGCGTACTGGGTTGTGACTGAGAGTTAATTCAAATCCATCATAGTCACAAGGCTCAATTTCTTCTGCCTCAGATGGGATGATTGCTTTTTTTTAAAAGAAGGGTTGGAGCCAAATACACACACATTTATACACCCGTTCACCCACACCCACGCATAGGCACATCATGTGCACATTTTTCCCACCGTGTTTTCTCTGAACAGTCAACGAGAATGTGGATTAACAATTACTAGATGATAGTGATGATAGAGATGTTCATTTTTTCCCAAGAGGTACTGGTAAATAAGAAAGAGGTACTGGTAAATGAGAATGGGCAGGGGCCATCCCTGCCCATTCTAGTATTTTAGAATAGAATAGAATAGAATAGAATAGAATAGAATAGAATAACAGAGTTGGAGGGGACCTTGGAGGGACCATCTTCTTAAAAACTTCCAGTGTTGGAGCATTCACAACTTCTGGAGGCAAGTTATTCCATCTGCCATACTCTTTCCATTTTGAGATGACTTGGAGAGAAGTGGGACCTGAACCAATATCTATAGAGATTTTCAGTCATCCAGATCATGGTTGTCCCACGCTTTTTCAAGAGGCGACTGGACTTCAGCTTAGAGCTGAAGAAGCTTCTTGGATGAGAAGTGAAATGCCTTCAAAGAAAAAAACCAAGTCCATTTGCCTCTTGAAAAAAAGCACCTTTGGGACCACCTGAACCAATGATTAATATCAGAGTTAAAGGAGAAGATCTAAGCTTCCTTTAGTAATATGCAATACTTCAGAAAACCACCACCACCACTAACAGTTTAACAAAAAAGTTGTTTCATAAAGTCAGAGACAGGAATTTTAGCACCAAGAAGACCAGATTAGAAATGACAAGGTGACACCAGATGGCTACAAAGAGAAATCTTCCTTGCCGTTCTGTATATGACTACTTAAAGGTAGCCTCCACTTAATTCCATTGGGGATTACTCCCAGGTTGATTGAAAGTCTTAAAGTCTATATGATCCATGATTGTGATCTTCCATGCAGATGTGTCTTCTAGTATAGAACAAATTCTAAGATTCTTCTCCATGTTGACATATACTTTGTGCAACACTATGCTATCCAAGGCTTTATCTGATACCATCATCATTGTCTGGAATTATCTAGCAAGCTGTAGTATGCTTTTCAGGTACATGGGAATGCAGGCTATTAGTTATGCCATCAAAGTCAATAGTTATTGATCCCTAGGACCTCCAGGAAATGGTCCAACCTTTTTTTAAAGCTAGCTAAATTCACCAGGGGTGGGATTCAGCCGGTTCGCACCAGTGCGGGCAAACCAGATGTTAATTTTACATCTGGTTTGCCGAACCAGTAGTTGCAAGGGCTGGCTGGCCCCGCTCACCCTGCCCCTCCCAGGAATTGCCATGTGGCTCATTTTGGATGCCAGGTAAATGCAGGGCCCATACTGAGGCTCTGGGAGGGTGAAAAACAGGCCTCTGGAGAGTTTCCAGAGCCCGGGAGAGACCGTTTTCGCCTTCCCAGAGGCTCGAGGAAAGCCGCCGGAGCCTGGAGAGGGTGAAAACTCCCCCTGCCACTGTGAAGCAGGAGCCTGAGGAGCCCAGCCCACCATAACCTCACCCACCCAGCAACTGGGCAGAGAACTGGTAGCTACATTTTTTGAATCCCACTCCTGGTCATCACTACATATCAAAGTAATATGCAAAGTGACTTCTCCACCATGAAAGCTTGGATGTTAAGGAAAAGAGAGAGAGAGAGGGAGAGAGAAGAGATTCCATTGACTCCTTTATTTACACATTTTATTTTTTTAATTAAAAAATAAAGGTTATCTTAATACAGTTCTTTGCAGCATCTGGGCAAAAAAAAAAAAAAGCACCCTTTAACAAGACTGTAGGAAACAAGATGGTTATCTAATCTTTGGCACACAGGACTGGAAAATAAAATGCAATCCCTCTCCTGCAACATTTTCTTCTCAGGTTCATGACTTGTTTTCCTGCAGACACCAAGAACGGACGGTTCAATGCTCCTCACCTGCATTACTAAACAGGAGAAACAGTTCCCAGGTGGGAAATGGCTCTGGAGTAGAGGATTCTGGGAGTTGAAGTCCACAGGTCTTAAAAGTTGCCAAAGTTAGACACCCCTGATCTATGCTGTTATAAATGTTTGGATGTGGCTCCAGGCAGGGGTGGGCTTCAAAAATTTCAGCAGCAGGTTGTCTGCCCGGTGCTGGGTGGGTGTCGCCATAGTGGGTGTGGTTTAGTTGGCCTCCTGCATTGGGGGAGGGGCACTTTCTCCTTCCCAGGATCCAGAGGCTTTCCTCGAGCTCTGGGAGGGCAAAAACTGCCTCTCCTGGGCCCCAGAGGCCCTCTGGAACCCAGAAACACTCCCATTTTCAGCCTTCTGGAACTTCCAAGAGGCCCGTTTTCCCCCTCCCGAAACCTCCACGCGGGCACTTACCCCGCATCCAAAACAGGCCACATGGAGACTCCTGGGAGGGGCAGGGCAGGGTGGGCGGGGCCAGCCAGGGGTGGGATTTGGAGGTTCTCCAAACCAGCCATAATGTTAGCTATGGGTTCTCCCGAACCCAGAAGAACCCGTAGCAGCCCACCCCTGGCTCCAGGGCCATCCACCAAAGGGTGAAGAACATCAACCTCAATGAGTTGATGTTCCCTTCCCTTAATTTATGTGTATCCGATGTGTAACCTGGCAAAAAATAAGGGCACCAACCAGGCAGTTCTGGGAGCCCTCTTGATTCTTCTGACCGTTCCAAGAATCCCCAGTCTGGTTCGCAGGCATTTCGTCTTTAAAAACTGGATTGCACCACAGTAGTGTATCTCTTTGCTGGAACTCATTACTCAGAACGCTACAGTTAATTGAATAAGTGATGACATTTTCCAACATGTGAGCAAGCCTGATTCTGATGCAAAGAGGGAGGCTTGTGAGAGTGGGATGTTTCCAGGAACAACTACACTGACAAATTTCAGATCCAGTGAACTGACCTGATCTTTGTTCCATTCCTTTTGCAAACAGATTTAAAAAAAAAAAATTCAGTAACTCCTGCCCTCACCAAAATTTTAATACAATTCTTGGCACAAAGGCATCAAAAATATTTGCAAACCTCTTACCTTGAGGGAACAAACATTTAGAAATACAAACGGTGCAGAGGAGCAAATAACATTTTTTTTTAAAACAAGCTTTCAAAGACCATTTTGATGCACGCTTTGGATGTGCTGTTTAAAACAATTTCATTTTTTTTTAAAAAATGGAAGAAACGTACAAAGGAGATAGCAACAGAGGCTAAAGGGAACTCCTAGCTGCTGCTCCTTAATATAAACTAGCCAGGGGCGAACACATAAAGGGTAAACTGGCTTTTGATTATGGCAGCTTAAATTCCTAACAATTCATTGCACAGATACCCTGGGGGAAAATACTATATGTTAGTGTTTTGCTTGCTCTCCTATTAACTTCCGCTTCATTTCCAGGGTAATACAGTATTCCAGATGATTGGAGGGAAGACTTGTTTTAGAGGTCCAATAATGTTCTCTGAACTAAAAAAAAGCCATTAAATTTCCTGCATTGGCATTCTGCTGTATACATTGACTCAGGGGTTCTCCAGAAGAAATGTGTCAGCCTGGCAGTGATCCCGTTGTGGAAGACTCTTGTGCAAGATCTTGTCAGGGTATACTTATGCCTGAGTGGATCCCTTCTCTGTCTCCAGTTCTCCACACAAACCTTCTTCTACTAAGTTAAAGTCTAGATCAGGGGTGTCAAACTCAAGACATGTGGGCCAGGGCCAGCTTGTGATGTGGTCAGATCTGGCTCATGGGGCTGTCGTGGTCTACCCAATGCGAAGAGGAAAGATCAGGCCAGCATGCCTTCGATCTGGTCTACCCAATGCGAAGAGGAGTTTGGGGAGTGGCGTCAAGCTGGTCATGCCGATCCAGTTGGCCACACCCACCCAGTTGGCCATGCCCACCCAGGCTCCCAAGGTCAACCACAACCCTAATGTGGCCCTCAATGAATTTGAGTTTGACATCCCTGGTCTAGATAGAGAGTACAAGGGGACTGGAGATTACTATTATGTCACCTCCCTCTTGTAATTGCCTTTCTACTCAGAAAAGCGAGTAAATAGCAAAGTTGAGCTGGCCGTATCCATTCAGATTGGCCACTGATCACCCCCAGAGAACTTAGGGCCTTGATGTGCTCTTCAAAATTCCAACCTCTGATGTTGATTCTTGTATGGAACCAGGGAAGGATGGGTTCCGGCAGGCACTACTGCTGGTTCACTCGTGCGCGTGCTTCAAAATTAAAATTGTTCTGTGCATACACAGAACTGAAAAACCAGATGGCGGCCTCCCGGGGAACCAGTTCAGGGATGTGGCAGGCCTCAGTCGCTGATGGTTCCAGCGACCCAGGTCACCAAACCACTACTGGTTCAGCCAAACCAGTAGGAACCCCTCTATATTGTATGGAACAATATAGTTTACTTACAGTGCAATGGGGACAAAGAGTAGCCAGTGTGGAGCTGTGTGTATCAACCATAGTTCTGGGTTGCAACTTCAGCCTGAGTGGCTAAACCCAACCCTGATCATTGTTGATCAAATCAATATATTTGCTGTCAAGGCCTCTTTTCCTAGGGCAGGGGTCTGCAAAGTTGGCTCTTTTAAGACTGGTGGACTTCAACTCCCAGAGTTCCCCAGCCAGCATAGCTGGCTGGGGAATTCTGGGAGTTGAAGTCCACCAGTCTTAAAAGAGCCAACTTTGCAGACCCCTGTCCTAGGGCATTTGCTTCTTTTCCCTTTCCTGGTGGCTTAAATGATCTTTTAGGAAATTAGCTCACCCGAGACTCACAATTCAAGAATATCATTGATATTTCTCTTCACTGCCACCAAGATCACTCTCTGGCCAGCATAATGGGGGAGGGGGGAACCACTGACATCCCCTTATTTTGAATGACCCCTGAAAAATGCTTTGCATTGGCACTTTTACAAAATGCCAACAGTGGGAATCCTGTTCTCTTTGGTAGTTGCCGCTTAGAATCCATTTTAAAGCATTCTGAATAATAATAATTATAATAATAATAACAACAACAATAACATCAGTTATGGCAAGATAAAGAACCAGTATCTTCAGCATGCTGAAGTCCCTAAAATGCTTTTTTCTCATGGAAACGTGAGGAGTCGAGTCACTTGTGTTGTTTTCGTAGCGCCAATCTTTAAGCCTGTAGTTTATTTGCAGAATTACTCAGATTCCAGGATATGTGTAGGGAAAGTGTATATTTGACACTGGGAGTCAAAATATCATCCTGGTTAACATTGGAGCTCCTCATCCAACCGTCACCTATCACACCAATCGATTTCTTAAGGCACAAGGTGCAGGGATATCCAGTCTATGCCTTGTCCCCTGGGGGGGGGGGGAGCTTTGAGTTGGCTCTTAAGTTGAGGTTGTCAGCCCCGGAGATGCCTCTGCTATGTGTTTAAGAGATCCGTCGGTATCTGAAGAGGAGCCCAACTGCTCCTTGGTCAACCCACAGTCTTCTTCCGCTTGGCTTTCCTTCGAGACCTCTGGCTGAGTTTGGTTGTTCAACTTTTCTTCTGCTTCGATTTCCTCCGAGGTGGGAATGGAATTTTTCTTGGGGCGGCCTTTGGGCTTTGTGGGGGCCTCCTGCCCTCCCTTCAGGACCTGGAATAAGAATTAATGAAGCCGTTATGACTATAGAGAGAGCCAACGGCGGCGCAGTGGTTAGAGTGCAGTACTGCAGGCTACTTCTGCTGACTGCTGGCTCAGTGCAATTTGGCAGTTTCAATCTCACCAGGCTCAAGGTTGACTCAGCCTTCCATCCTTCCAAGGGGGTTAAAATAAGGACCCAGATTGTTGGGGGCAATGTTATTACTCTGTAAACTGCTTACACAGGGCTGTAAAAGCACTATGAAGCGGTATATAAGTCTAATTGCTAGTGCTACTGGGTTTCCCCCAAAATACAACATGTCCGGCTAATAAGCCCAATTGGGCTTTTCAGAGCATGCACCACAATAAGCTCTTTCCCTGAAACTAAACTCCCCCCCCCCAACTATTTAAGTGCAAAAAGCGCCTGCCACAAAAACAGCAGCAGGCCAGCAATGTGATCACCCCCCCACCTGTTCCCTCTCACGCAAAAAAAACCCTCCCACCCCACCCCAATTGTAAAGGCAGCCTGCCTGCTTCCCTTCCCTGCCCTCCCTTTAGCGAGGGGGGGGGATGGGGGAGAAGCGAGGTGCGCCTCTTACCTGTCCAGCCCAGTTGTGTTCCTCGCCCTTTGGAGCTGCGCGCCTTGCAGCCCAACACTGGCCACCCCACCCCAATTGTAAAGGAAGCCCGCCTGCTTCCCTTCCCCTCCATCCCTTCAGTGAGGAATGAGAGGGGGGGGAGAGAAGCAAGGTGCACCTTTTACCTTTCAGGCTCCCTCGCATTCCTCGCTATTGTGTCCAGGGAAGCCGCTGGTAAAAAACAAAACAAAAACCCTTCTCGCGAGTTCAGGAAGTTTGATAGAACTTGCGAGAAGGGGTTGTTTTTTTTAACAGCGGCTTCCTTGGGCACAATAGCGAGGAACATGACGGAGCTTAAAAGGTAAAAGGCACACCTCACTTCTCACCTGCCCCAGAATTTAATAAGCCCTCCCCCTCTAATTAGACCAAGGCCATATTTCGTGGGTCAAAAAAATATAAGACCTGTCTTATTTTTGGGGAAACATGGTAGTGCTATACTGTGATTCCGCTGTCCAAGTTACAGAGAGGCGAATAGACTGATTTTGGCTTCCTTGTGTCATCTCCATCTTAAATTTATTTTGATCAATGCCCTACATTGGTTGGCATTAAGGAACCCTCCCCCCCTCCGTTGTTAATATTATGTGCATTTTTGCCTAATTTACACATTTGCCAAGCCATGTCCCGTAATGTAACACATGCTCGCCTGTTATTTTCACTGATTCATACATTTTTATGCATTAAAATACATCTTTTGTCTTTATTTTTGGGCAGGAGCAACTTGTGGCTAAATTCGAAGATGGGTTTTAATATATGCGCTGTTTGAGAGGTGAGTCAGATATGCAATTAAAAGCAAGTAGAAAATATTTTTCCCATATCCTGAACACTAGTCATTGGTGCTCCAGGCAGCTCGCTATTTTCCATTTATTGATTTATTCATCCATCCCATTTCTATGCCTCCCATCTCCATCCCATCATGCCATCCCATCAAATGTTATCATTTGGAGACAACAAACAAAAACTTGAGTTAAAATCACTAGACATTTAAAAAAACTAGAGAGAGAAAAAAATCACACCAGTGCACAAGACAAAACTTCATATGTAACCCGGCATGAATTAACTGTGTTATTGTTTTATGTTGTGAACAAAATAAAGATTTCTTTGTCAAAGGCTAAATATCCTTAGGCCACAATGATAAAAACTGTAAAAATAGTCCTTGCCAAAACCAAAAACTGATGAACCAATATTTGCAATACTCAGGTTTATTGTTGTTACTTGTGAAGTCATGTCCAACCCATCACAACCCCATGGACAATGTTCCTCCAGGCCTTCCTGTCCTCTACCATCCCCCAGAGTCCATTTAAGCTCATGCCTACTGCTTTGGTGACTCCATCCAACCATCTCATTCTCTTCCCTTTCTTCTTTTGCTGTCAATCGTTCCCAGCATTAGGCTCTTATCCAGTGAGTCCTTCCTTCTCATTAGGTGGCCAAAGTATTTGAGTTTCCTCTTCAGGATCTCAGGTTAAGATAACCTGATAACTCAAGTTATGGTTACAAAATTAAGATGGCACACTCAAAAACTCAATCCATTTATATATGTGTTTTACCAACAGAACTTCAATTGCACCATTTTGAGTCTGTGGCCATTGTTTGGCCGTACCTTGAAAGAATACTGGGGTCTTTTACTTTTTTTGTGGGGTGGATAGGCTTAAATAATGGTTTTGGAGACACCCTGAAATCAACGGATATGTTCCTCAGGGTCAGATCCATTCCTGTTGAAGTCACTCAACTGACACTCAATATAACCATTAGTACTCAGTAAATGCTTACCATTTTTTTCCATTTCATCCTGCGATTTTGATACCAGGTTTTCACTTGGAGTTGAGTGAGGCCCAGTGACTGAGCAAGATCCAGCCTAGAAGAGAAACTCTCCAGATTAATGAACAAGAAGACATCCTCATTCATTGCCAAGACCTGATTAGACTGCATCTTACTGAAAGGGAACAAATGGTTCATGCACTATTGTGTGGATCAAGAGATGGGCCGCTTAATCGGACATGACTAATGATTAGAGAAGACCAATGACTGATGATCAAACAAGAGCAATGACCACAATATTGGTCATCGAAGGGTTTCTAAGCAAGTCACACCAAACTCAATAGGAAGTTAGTCTAAGAAAGCAAATAAAGCCCTGTGCTCTAAATTTGCTTTTTTTAAAGCAAATATTTTAATTTTCTTAGGATTGTGTTAACTAAACTGTTCTAAGCCTTGAGTTTACTTCTCAGCAGGGATGCCTTGCACCCTTTCTACAAATTCTGTTTTCAGATTACACGACATGAATTGTGTTGTGCCGATTCAGATTTTTTTTTAAAAAAAAATTGGTTTCATTAAGAATGACCCTGTAAAAATGGAATAGGTAGCTTCCTCTGGTTCAGAACCTGCACTAGCAATAGTGACAGCACTTAGACTTATATATCACTACACTGGGCTTTTGCAGCCCTCTCTAAGCGGTTTTACAGAGTCAGCCTCTTGTCCCCAACAATCTGGGCCCTCATTTTACCCACCGTGGTAGGATGGAAGGCTGAGTCAACCTGGAGCCTGGTGAGATTCGAACTGCCAAATTGCAGGCAGCAGAAGTAGCCTGCAGTATTGCACTCTAACCACTGCACCACCAAGGTCCAGTAGATGTTATGTGGCATGCTGAGAATCTCACTGCAGAACTGGATGAAGCCAGAGTCCATCCTGAAGAGGCTATCAGGAGTTTGAAATGGTATTTGAAGCAACTGAAAGATATTTGCCACTTATTTTTCCCTTTAATTCCTGTCAACCTTCAAAATTTTCAAAGGCAGTCCTACTTTTTGGTCCGAGCTGTTCTACTGACTTCTGGGGGAAGGGCACCAAGTTCTGGGTTTTTTTTGTTGTTGTTATTTGCTGCAAGAAGCCATAAAATCTGATAGGTGAGCTTGCCGTTTTAAACATGTTTATCTCCATTATAAAACCCTTAGAGTAAAAATAGCAAAAAAATGTTTCCCTGCTGGAACAATTGCAGTATTACATGATATTATGAGCCGTGATGGTGCAGCAGTGGTTAAAGTGAAGAACTGCAGGCTACTTCTGCTGACTGCCGGCTGCCTGCAATTTGGCAGTTCGAAATCTCACCAGGCTCAAGGTTGACTCAGCCTTCCATCCTTCCGAGGTCCATAGAATGAGGACCCAAATTGTTGGGTGCAATATTCTGACTCTATAAACTACTTAGAAAAGGCCATAAAGCACTGTAAAGCGGTATATAAGTCTATTGCTATCCACCAAAAAAAGAACAGA
This sequence comes from Rhabdophis nuchalis, assembly GCA_039707465.1. Lineage (NCBI taxonomy): Eukaryota > Metazoa > Chordata > Lepidosauria > Squamata > Natricidae > Rhabdophis > Rhabdophis nuchalis. Next base: position 10,063,033 of record CM077653.1, read on the forward strand.
AAGCTGGATAGTACCGACCAAATGAAATGTAAAATTGGTGGGCAAAGTAAAATTCTCTGTTGTGCATTCACAAACTAGATGAGCTGCCTAAATAGGAAAAATAGTCATCACAGTTGTGAGAAACTGGGGATTAAAACATTTCATCTAGTGCAGTGGGGAAATTCAACTGTTTTTTACTACTGGTTCTGTGGCTTGGTGCGCCTGGCAGGGGAAGGATACTGCAAAATCTCCATTCCCTCCTCACTCTGGGGCCAGCCAGAGGTGGCATTTGCCGGTTCTCCAATCTACTCAAAATTTCTGCTACTGGTTCTCCAGAACTTGTCAGAACCTGCTGAATGTCACCCCCGATCTACTGTCTCTTGGAGATCTGGCTAAAGGCAACCAAGTAAACCTTTCTTTTTAGAGATAAGAAAGTAGTGTGGCTGAGAAATGTTAAAGCAAGAAAAGTTACGGCAGAAGATATTTTAATTTTACTTCGCCAAAGTAAAACGATTGGAATAGGACGTCCTGGCTGATCTATTGATGGTGGTAAAGAACAAGAAGATCATGTTCTACTTTCTGCCTTTCTTTGCTTTTGACTGATTTTAAGCCCAACACGCTCTTCTCTAACACAGCAGATAGCAGAAGGCATTCCCCTAACATCAGAACTGTCTTTACCTAATCAACCTTCGGAGCTGGAATGTCAGAGTGAAGCTCATGAAACTCACTGAACAAAGACACTTGAATGAAACTTGCCGGTGCTGCTCAAGAGCTATGCCTTCACCATGATTAATATTAGTGAACTGGAACAGTGCGGAGAGCTACATAAACAAACATGATGCACCTTGTCTTGTTTCACGCACCAGCAGTTGCGTAACGAATGGTTGTGAATTAGTCTAAAAATTTCCCAACCATTTTTTCTCTTGAGGTGTCCTTCCCAGCATAAACAATACGTTCTGTCCCTTGGTTGCAGTTGTAGAAGAGTGGCGAAGGCATTCGTACTTTGTTTGGAAACAAGCGATGACGTATGTGAATGAAATGCACAGGTACAGTATAAGTGGTACCTTGCTCAATAGTAGCAACTGTGAGAGGGATCTTGGAATCCTAGTGGACAACCATTTAAATAGGAGCCAGCCGTGTGCAGCAGCTGCCAAAAAAACCAACCCAGTTCTAGGCTGCATAAACAGAGGGATAGAATCAACATCATGTGAAGTGTTAATGCCACTTTATAAGGCCTTGGGAAGGCCACACTTGGAATACGGCATCCAGTTTTGGTCGCCACCATGTAGAAAAAATGTGGAGACTCTAGAAAGAGTGCAGAGAAGAGCAACAAAGAGGATTAGGGGACTGGAGACTAAAACATATGAAGAACGGTTGCAGGAACTGGGTATGTCTAGTTTAATAAAAAGAAGGACTAGGGGAGACATGGTAGCAGTCTTCCAATATCTCAGGGGCTGCCCCAAAGAAGAGGGAGTCAAACTATTCTCCAAAGCACCTGAGGGCAGAACAAGAAGCAATGGGTGGAAACTAATCAAGGAGAGAAGCAACTTAGAACTGAGGAGAAATTGCCTGACAGTTAGAACAATTAACCAGTGGAACAGAAGTTGCCTCCAGAAGTTGTGAATGCCCCAACACTGCAAGGCTTCAAGAAGATGTTGGATAGCCATTTGTCTGAAATGGTATAGGGCTTCCTGCCTAGGCAGGGAGTTGGACTAGATGACCTCCAAGGTCCCTTCCAACTCTGCTATTGTATTGTATGTAGGCTGAGTTCATATAATTTAGCATACCGGGTTAACAAAACACAGTGTAGGGCTCCCCACTTAACAGGCTAAGTTCAAGCAAAGGCATGATATTATAGCTAAAGTAGTTGGTTGGATACCCATGCTTTGCTATGTAACTAAGTGATCGGGCTTGATAAATTGACAGTTAAAGCTTGAACATTAATGAATAGTTATGATCAGCCTTTCCTCTCCCCTTCTCTCCCTCAGGCTGGCCCCACTGATCCTCTCCTATCCCCTTCTCTCCCTCAGGCTGGCCCCACTGATCCTCTCCTATCCCCTTCTCTCCCTCAGGCTGGCCCCACTGATCCTCTCCTATCCCCTTCTCTCCCTCTGGCTTGCCCTACAGAAGCCTCGCTGTGCAAAGCATCAAAAACAGAAATGATGACGTCCAGGTGGGTGGGCAGAGCCTGCTACGGGCACACCTGCAAAGGTAAGCAAACAGCGAGGAGGGGAATCTGCTGTGCCATGGGATTTAGATTAGCTAGAAGGCAGGAAATCCTGCTTTCTAGCTAATATAAATCACACATCACAGCTGATCGTCGCAAATACTGATTTGCCCGAACCGGTAGCCCATTTTTTGCTACCAGTTCGGGCAAACCGGTCTGAACCGGTAGCATTTCACCCCTGGTTAAACCCTTCCTGTTCTGAATTTCAGCACCCAGAACCCAATCTAGAACAAAACTCCCCCACTTTTAATTCAATTGTTGAGTCCATTCATGCAGTCCTTCCTTCCGTGGTTCTTATTATGTAATGAATATTAAAACAATTGCCAGGCAGAGTTGGTTTCCTTCTCTAGCAACTCCTATTTGCTCTACCCTGACTTCATATTTGCTCTCAGCTAGTGGAAATAATTTGATGCTCCCTTTCATAGGAAGCAAGCTTCTAAGTATCACTGCCCATAAATCCATCCTGGCAAGTATGCGCGTATCTAGCACACGCACAGCCTGGTATGTATTTTCCACTGATATGATCTATTCATGTAGCCTTTGATTCTAAAGGAAGGGTGCTTTGAAATCCGATCCGGTTATGTGTCTGCGCCTTCAGACAAGACCAGGCTCATCTTCACATGCTTAGAAGGCATCATGGTCCACTCAGCACCTGAACAGCTGAGAGCAGCAGGGCGAAGGGACTTCACTCTGTTGTGGCTGGAAAGACGGCCTCGTCTTCCATGCTTACTCGAGAAACAGACTTAAACCCCGCAGAGGATTTCCCTTTCTGAAGTGGTGAGACGATGAGGCTCAAATGTTGCCTGCTCTTGGGAGATTAAAACTAGGTCTTTTGTATTTTAAAGCATCTGCCTGGTTAGTCTTTTCTCCCCACTGTAGCACTGTAGCCCAATCCTGTCTTTCAAGGCTGCTAAACGTTGTTGTTAGGCAATAATTTGGTGTGGTTCGTTTTTATTTGGTCATTTTTATTGGTTTTTATTTATTGGTCATTTTATGGATTGCGTTCTTATTGGTCAAGGACTGGAATAAAGTTCCGTCTCTCTGCCCTTCAAGCGCATATCAGTATTCTTCCCAGTATACCTTGCTCCGCTTGAATTAATCTAAATCTAGAACTTCTGAATGTCTTTTTTTTTTCCAAACAGTAAATGTGGAAGATATTCAGGAATGGGATTCAGCTGGTTCGGACTGGTTTGAATGAAACAGTAGTTCCGGTGAGCGTTCGGCCTCGCCCACACGCCCCTGCGCTTTCCTGTCCTATATTTCCCTGTTTTTTAGCTCAGCTGATTCGTGCAGCACAGCGGATGGCCCTAGGATGGCCCTAGGAAAGTTTAAGACATCAATGGCCACTGTTTTGAACAGCCCCATGATTTATGGATTACATGAGTATACCAGAAATTTAAAGACCATTCTCATTTTGCAAACTCTGACTGCTCTTTATGCGACTTTGAGACAGGAGTGTCAAACTCAATTTTATTGAGGGCCACATCAGGTTTGTATTTGACCTTGGGGGGCTGGGGTGGCCGTGGCCAGGATGGGCAGGGCCAGCTCAACATCACTTGTGTCAGGTGCGCCTGTAGTGGCCCAAGTGCTCTGCAAGAGAAAACAGGCTCCAGAGCTCCGTTTTCAGCTGTGATAACCTCTTGCAACCATCTGCCAGCAAAAATGGAGCTCAGGAGGACTGTTTTTGCTGGCAGAGGCACCACTGGCTAGTCCTTTGCTGTTTCCAGGATGACCCCACGGGTCAGATCTAAGTGCCCTGCGGGACCCCTGGACCTTGAGTTTGACACCCCTGGTTTGAGGGGTAACTTACTCAAAATCTTCAGTCAAGTACTAATAATACTTCTACTTCTAGAGAGAATGGGGTAAATCCCTAGGGGTTGAGAGGCACCGTTTTATGGTGGTTCTCCTCCTTCCTCTCCGACCGGTCGCAATTTGTGTTAGCAGGAGGGCAGAGGTCGACGTTGAGGCCCCTCACATGTGGGGTGCCTCAGGGGTCGGTCCTCTTGCCCCTCCTGTTTAACATCTACATGAAGCCGTTGGCCGAGATCATCCATGGTTTTGGGGTAGAGTTCCATCAGTACACTGATGATACTCAGCTGTACATCTCTACCCCTAACTACCCCAACGATGCCGTCGAAGTGATGTCCCAGTGTCTGGAGGCCATGCAAGTCTGGATGGGGAGGAACAAACTCCGACTCAACCCGTCCAAGACCGAGTGGCTGTGGTTCCCAGCATCACGATATAGCCAGCTGGTTCCATCTCTGGCTATCGGGGGCGAATCACTGGCCCCCATGGATAGGGCTCGCAATCTGGGTGTCCTCCTGGATTCTTGGCTGTCATTGGATGACCAAATGACGGCCGTGACCAGGGGGGGCTTTTATCAGGTTCACCTGATACGCCAGTTGCGCCCCTAGATTGTGACGCCTTATGCACGGTCACTCATGCGCTTGTCACCTCCCGCCTGGACTACTGCAATGCTGTCTACATGGGGCTCCCCTTGAGGTGCACCCAGAGGCTCCAGCTAGTCCAGAATGCGGCCACGTGGGGGATTCTAGGAGTGTCTTGTTACTCCCATGTAACACCTCTCCTGCGTGAGCTGCACTGGCTGCCTGTGGCCTTCTGGGTGCACTTCAAGGTGCTAGTAACCATCTTTAAAGTGCTCCATGGCACGGGACCTGGCTACTTGCGGGATCGCCTCCTACCATATAATAATAAAAATAATAATAAATTTTAATTTGTAAACCGCTCCCTCTCCCCATAGGGACTACCTCCCTCTCCCCAAAGGCATACCTCCCTTAGACCTGTCCGCTCCCACACAGTGGGCCTCCTCAGGGTGCCATCCGCTGGACAATGCCGATGGGTGGCCCCCAGGGGGAGACCCTTCTCTGTGGCGGGGCCTGCCCTCTGGAACGACCTACCCCCCGACCTTCATACCATCACGGACCTACGCCTCTTCCGCCGGGCATTAAAGACACATCTATTTCAAGAGGCCGGCCTGGCTTAATTTTAATGGGTAAAGTTTTAATTAATTTTAACCTTTTCCAATCCAAATTTTTAGCACAGACCCTAATTTAATTCATTTTAAACTGTTTTGTATTGTATTGTATTGTATTTGTTTTTTATATTTCTGTGCACCGCCCTGAGTTCCCTTGGGGAGATAGGGCGGTATATACATTTAATAAAATAAAATAAATAAATAAAATGTTGTGGTGACCCCCAACCATAAAATTGGTATCTCGGTTCCTAAAACCATCGAAAATATGTGTTTTCCGATGGTCTTAGGCAACCCCTGTGAAAGGGTCGTTCAACCCCCAAAGGGGTCACAACTCACAGGTTGAGAACCACTGTTGTAGTGGGAACTTTCATTTCTACAATCGCGATTTAGTCCTCACCCAGCCATTATGTTGAATGATCTATCACAGAGTAGTAGTCAGAGCTCCATATTATAATAACAACTTGACTCAGGCAGGATTTCTTCTGCCTTCTTAAAGGCCACTAAGTCTCAGTTCATAAAGAGAAAACTGATATCTTCTAATATTGGTGTCCAATGTAACCATACCAGCTAGTCCTCAGGGTATGACTCAGCCTTGAGTTCAACCCACTTTCAAAGATTCTCCAAAGCTGAAGTCTTCCGAAGGCAATTTTATCAAGAGCCATGGTGGCACAATGGTTAGAGTGCAGTACTACAAGCTACTTCTGCTTGCCGGCTGCCTGCAATTTGGCAGTTTGAAACTCACCAGGCTCAAGGTTGACTCAGCCTTCCATCCTCCCGAGGTGGATAAAAGGAGTGCTCAGATTGTTGGGGACAATATGCTGACTCTGTAACCCGCTTAGAGAGGATTGTAAAGGACTATGAAGCAGTATGGAAGTGCTATTGCTGTCATGCTAAGACTGCATACGTGATTGGTGGTGAATTCCTAACATGGAATTTGATGCAGGCATATCATGCTCAATAGCAACTTGCTCTTAGAACCATGCTAGTGCAGAAACCAACCCTGAAATGACCTCCAGATGCTTTAGATCAGGGGTCTCCAACCTTTGCAACTTTAAGTCTGAAGGACTTCAGCTCCCAGAATTCTCCAGCCAGCAAAGCTGGCTGGAGAAGTCTGGGAGCTGAAGTCCTTCAGACTTAAAGTTGCAAAGGTTGGAGACCCCTGCTTTAGATGCTAGGGCCCATGTTCCCATGCCACATGCCCATGCTGGCTGAGGCTGATGGGAGTAGAAGTCCGCGACATTTTTAAAACACCAGATTCGCCCATCAAAGCCCCAGTGTCTTCTCTAACCGCTAACCCGCCGGTTTGTTCTTTCGCCCACCCAACCCAATCTTCTCCTCAACCAACCTGTCTGGGGTGGACAGATACTTCTGCTTTTGGAATTTCTTCTCCAGTCCCATCAGCTGCAGCTCTGTGAAGATGGTCCGGCTGCGTCGAGGTTTTTTCAAAGGGAGGGAGGGCTGCTCGGTCTCGGATTCACTGCTTCCATGGGTTTCGTTGGCTTGGCTCTCTGAACAGGTGCTTCCCGAAGGTGGGAGTGGGGAGAGAACCCGAGAGGTGCTCACTGTAGGAATGAAGTGAGAGACTGCTGAAGGCTGTCTGGTGATGACAGAGATGAGTGGATAAGCCCGGAGAGAAGAGGTGCCTGGGAAATAAGCATCAGAAGGAAAGGCATTACAAAGAGAAGTTGGCTAGGCAGATCGCTCCATTCTTTAAGGGCCCAGCTCTACTTCGATCGAGATTTGATTAATACAGAGTACATAGTGGAGAAGATAAGTACATCGACTGGACCCCAACAAAGACAGAGTTGAGGCAATCCTTCTTTTTAGTGCCTTCATTTTCCTTCTTTTTTTAAAAAAAAAACCCTTCTTCCAAATGCAGCAGCAAGCTTTAAGTCAGTGTTTCTCAACCTTGGCGACTTTAAATCCTGTGGTCTTCAACTCCTAGAATTCCCCAGCCAGCTGTGCTGGCTGGGGAATTCTGGGAGTTGAAGGCCACAGGATTTAAAGTCGCCAAGGTTGAGAAACACTATTTTAAGTGATTACCTACAGGCACCAATCGATTGGGGATGGGGGGGGGGGGGTTATGTTCGAAAAGAGAGGATTTTATTATCATTATCTCTTGGGAATATACAAGGGCAACTGCAAGAATGGAAATGAAGAAGCGGAGAGCACCACCCCTACCAGTTATTCCATCCTTTTCTGTTGGGAAAGCTGAGAGAGAAGAAAAAATGCCAAGTGCGATTCCTCAAAGTTCATTGCAACAAGAAACAAAAAAGGAAAAGAGACGTGCTCCTCTTCCACCAACTCCTAAAATGCCAAACAGATTTGAAGAAATGGATAATAAAAGACAAAGTACAATTGATCCTTTTCAACTGTCATTTGTCGGCCATTTTATTTCAACTGTCATTTGTCGGCCTTTTCATTTGTCTGGAGAGATTCCTGTTGTGGCTGTCACTGCTTTCTGTATTCCACCTGGCACTCAAACCAATTTCATTGTAATTTTATTATTACAATGACAATAAAGATTATTATTATTATTATTATTATTATTATTATTATTATTATTATTATTATTATTATTATTATTATTATTTGTAGTAGTAGTAGTAGTAGTAGTAGTAGTAGTAGTAGTAGTAGTAGTACAAGAAAGGTGATTTTTCCTCCCTCTCCAAGGCTGTTCTGACCTAGGCTTCCCCAGCAGCACGAAGCCAAGTCCTCGTCCCAATTTTATTTAATTTACAGTGAATTCCTCTCCCACAGTCTTTCAAGAGAGTTCACAATTACCGACCTTTATCAGGCTTGGAGAGTGGCCAAGTCTATGTCTTTGAGACACCACAATACTTGGCAAGAATGCAGGAATGAACTAATTGTCTCCTGCAAACTCCACTCCCCTTTCGCTCCTCTTTTATTCCCTATGGGAGGGGCCATTCACCACCCACCTGTGGCCTGACTCCCAAGTCGACCCTTGTTCCTTAGCTGTTCCCTTCGTCTGGCAACTCTGCGCATGCACCCACTGGGAATAGGCTTCAGCTGTCCATCTGCCTCACTGATGTCTGACTCTGAAGGCAGCGTACGGCCCTGGCCCCCACTCTGCCTCCGACACAGAGCCCTCATCAGAGCCTTCTCCAGACTCCAGGACTGGCCCAGGTTCCTCCCCAACCTCCTCCGAATCTGCTGCCAAGTTCACTAGCCACTTGAGGGCCACCGTTTGTTTCCAATTAAATACTCAAAATCATAAAACTGGGACAGAAGACATGTAGATTGCACGTGATCTAGTTAAGGCCTATGCAGCTGTCTGTGCCATTTGCTCTGATTTTCATCCTTCAACTCCTTAGGAATTAGCACTGGAAGGTCCAAGGAGCAGAACATCAAGGCATGGCTGGCCATCATCTTCTTACAAGCTGGGCAGAAGCGTTTATGGATTTTAGGAAATTCATCTATCGCCCTGAAGGTAAAGGAGTTTCAGTGGAGAGATTATAAACCCCGTTTCACCTTCTCCATTTTTAAAAGAAACTTAACGGTTTGTTGGCAAGCAGACCCAGCTTCATAAATCAACGTTCTAGAGGCTATTATGTAATAAATATACTATACCTTACAGTGCTAGAGAAATAGCTGCAATTGTTTGTAGAAGTGTAAGTGTGCTTGCCTCCACTGGTCATTAGACAGATCAATTTATGATCATTAGACAGATCAATTTATTTTTTGTCTGGAGTTGTTTGACATGCATTCCCTTAAAAATCCAGCCTTTCTTAAGCATGATATTATATGGGCATTATTGTTGTTTGCACTGCTCACATTTTGTGCATTTGATACTCAAAATACTTCCGTAATTTGGAATACTTTTTATTCTGGAATCTCTACCTTTAATGCAGTGGTGGGTTTCAAAAATTTTTAGAACCTACTCTCTAGGTGTGGCCTATTCTGTGGGCGTGGATTGGCAGTCATGTGACAGGGTGGGAGTGGCCACCTTTTAAAATGTGGTGAAACTCATTTAACAATGCTCTTGCTTAGCAACCAAAATTTTGGACTCAATTGTGATGATAAATTCTGTCTGTCTGTCTGTCTGTCTGTCTGTCTGTCTGTCTGTCTGTCTGTCTGTCTGTCTTGTCTTTCCTTTCCTTTCCTTTCCTTTCCTTTCCTTTCCTTTCCTTTCCTTTCCCTTCCCTTCCCTTCTCCTTGGGTCACTGGCAGCGGAGGGCCAGATTTACTTCCAGGTACGCTGGTGGAACCCCCTCTCACCGGTTCTCTAAATTTCACCAACCGGCTCTCGCGAGTAGGTGCAAGCCTGCAGAAACCCACCACTGCTTTAATGACTGTTGGTATGTTTTCTGAATAAGAGGAGAATGAAAACCCATACAGAAGGGGTTTGTCCCAGGTACTTAGAGCCATTAGTGTGAACCAAGTCAGTGTGTTTAAAAACGCAATCCAAATAAATTCACCAATGTGTGTTTGTACATATGTACGCTGGCACACTTTACTTGAGCACAGATGCTTGTAAATAAGTGAAACATTTCTGTTGAAGAAGAAAACATGGTAGCAAAATCATTTTCTCTGCAAACAACATAGCAGAAAACCAGCATAGTTTATTTAACAACCGTTTTGCTACCATGATTCTTCCATACTTTTTAGCTGAGGCGCCAAGGAAACCACAAAAGCCATTAAAAAGCAATAAATCAATGACACTCAAAATCTATATTCAAGTACACTCACACAGTCTGGAAGATTATAATCATTGCAGGGAAGCATTTTTTTGTTTAGCAAGGTTTTTCTTCTTAGCATATTAAAGTTGTTGGGCTGATGGTGCTTTTCTTATTTGGGTGGGGTTCAAGGAGAAGAATGCCATGGGTGACTGCAGTTTGGGAGAGTCAACACAACTTTCAGGGAAGGTAGTGGAAACATCACCATTAGCTCACAGGGAAATGAAAAATATGAAATAACATTTAGCCAACACAAGTAAAAAGCTAGTAAACGATAAAGATTCCCCTCGCACATATGTGCCAGTCCTTCCCGACTCTAGGGGGCGGTGCTTATCTCTGTTTCAAAGCCGAAGAGCCAGAGCTGTCCGAAGATGTCTCCATGGTCATGTGGCCAGCATGACCAAACCCCAAAGGTGCACGGAACGCTGTTCTCTTCCCGCCAAAGGTGGTTCCTATTTTTCTACCTTCATTCTTTACATGCTTTCGAACTGCTAAGTTGTCAGAATCTGGGACAAGTAATGGGAGCTCACTCCATGATGCGGCAGTAGGGATTCGAACCACCAAACTGCCAACCTCTCTGGTCGAAAAGCTCAGTGTCTTAGCCACTGAGCCACCGCGTTCCTTCAGTAAAAAATTATGTTGGGTCCAAAAAGAAAAATCTTTTTATTTTTCCTAACTAGTTCTTCCTAACCTTCATCTTTCAATTTCATGAAAAAGGAAGTGCTTCTGCTTTTATTTTATTTTATTTTGCTGAAGTTGCCACACCTGGAGTGCAAGATTTCTCAAATCAACTGGCTGCCAGTTGCCATGTTGTAACTGCAATCTGAACTCTCTGTCTCCCTGCCTCAACCTCTCTGGGTTTATCAATCCGTTTTGGGTACCACCTTAGTTTAGTTTTATTCAAATTTGTATACCGCCCTTTCTCCCTTTCGGGACTCAGGGCGGTGAATAAAAACAACTGTAAAACATGTTTTAGATGTAGTAAAAGATGTAAAACAGTAAAAGATGTTTTCTCCATGGCTTTGAAGATTATGGTTTCCACAACTTCTTCTGCGTTGATTGTAAATCTGGATAGCTCAGCTGGTAGTAAGGAGAAATTCGTTGCGTCTCATCCTTTAGGGTGGGGAGTGTAACTGAAACTGCAGGAGGGGCAGGGAGGGTGGAGAATAAAACTTCTGAAAAAGTTTGCAGGATTATGGCAACAAGGAAAAGATGGTGTGCTGTCAGTGGCATGATGAGTGATGAAGTCATTGGCAGAGCGATACATGGGGCATATCCTTGTCCTATCATTGCCTTGGGAGCAAGGCATGGGTAGCCATGAATGAGAAGCTTCTTCTTCAGCTACATTTCTCTTTAGAACATACTCATAAAGATGGAAGGGACCTTTGAGGTCTTCTAGTCCAGTGGTCGCCGACTGGTGGTCTGTGAACCACTGGTGGCCCATAAAATTTTTTGGGTGGTCCACAGAAAAATCTTTGCATTTTTTATATTGCACTAAACCAGGGATCCTCAAACTATGGTCCCTGGCGCCGAAGCAATTAATCCTGCTCGCTGATGGGATGCATTCCTAGCTTGGCTACCTGTTTAGTAGCTCCAGCCCTTCCCTCCCTCCCTCCCTCCCTCCCTGGGAGTCCAGGCGCTTCAGTGAGCTGTGCATGAAAGTTTGGTCGGGCTCCTCAAAAGACAGAGTTTGCAGTGGGGCGATCTAGCGCCTGGACTAGCTATAACAGGGGTCTCCAACCTTTGCAACTTTAAGTCTGAAGGACTTCAGCTCCCAGAATTCTCCAGACAGCAAAGCTGGCTGGAGAAGTCTCGGAGCTGAAGTCTTTCAGACTTAAAGTTGCAAAGGTTGGAGACCCCTGAGCTATAAGACATTCATTCTTGGCCATATTTGAGATTCCTAGCTGTAATGGACAGCAAACATAGGGTTGACCCCAGGCGCTTCTCTCCACTAACAGGCAGCCAAGCTAAGTGCCTGAAGGACCCCATCCCATCATTAATTCATATGAATGATTCAGGCGATTTAAAATTATGAATTTAGTGGTCCCTGAGGTTCAAAAGGTTGGTGACCCCTGTTATAGTCCAATCCCCTGCCAAGGCGGGAAATCTTATAACCATCCCAGTCAAGTGGCTTATTTTTTAAAAAAAACTCCAGTTGATGGAGCACCCAAACTCCGGGAAGCCATTAATTGATTAATGGTTTTGACTGTCTCCTTGCTTCTAAACTGGATCTCTCTTTAACAAGTTTCCACCCATTACTTCTTATCCTGCCCTAAGGTACTTTAGAGAATAAATCAAAACCCTCCTCCTTATGACAGCTCCTCCAATACTGGAAGACAGCTATAATGTCCCTCCCACTTAATCCTTTTGTGTGATTGGCTAAACCAGGGATGTCCAAACTTGGGAACTTTAAGACTTGTGGACTTCAACTCCCAGAATTCCCCAGCCAGCTATGCTGGCTAGGGAATTCTGGGAGTTGAGGTCCACAAGTCTTAAAGTTCCCAAGTTTGGACATCCCTGGAAACAGATCTAGTTCTCTTAACCGTTCACGGTACATTTTATCCTCCACACCTTTTACCTTTGTTGCTCTTTTCTGCACCCTTTCTTATTTTTTCATTTTTATTCTTTCCTTCTTTAGGAGAAGGTCCCACTCTAGTCAGTGCAACCACTTCTGATCTGATGGCGTTTGTTCATAATTGAAACTCACCATCAGGCCTACAGTCATAGTCCTTTTAGGATCTTTGGCCTACCACATACACTTTCTTTACTACGCTGTTTCATTAGTGGGGAATTGGGAGCGGGGAATAGTAAGGAGTAGAATGTGTTTGTTTTCAAAATAAAAAAAATCCTTTCTAGAAATCAAGGCCATCCTTTGTCTCTGCGCCTCTGCACCTGATCGGACGTGGATGGGTGGAAATGCCAGCATGGCAGGGGAAGATTGGATCATGGGATGGACTTGTGGGTGTGGAGCAGTGGTGGGTTTCAAATTTTTTTAGAACCTACTCTCTAGGTGTGGTCTATTTTGTGGGCGTTGCTTGGCAATCATGTGACAGGGTGGGAGTGGTCAACTTGTAAAATGTGGTGAAACTCATTTAACAACGCTCTTGCTTAGCAACCAAAATTTTGGGTTCAATTGTGATGATAAATTCTTTCTTTCTTTCTTTCTTTCTTTCTTTCTTTCTTTCTTTCTTTCTTTCTTTCTTTCTTTCTTTCTTTCTTTCTTTCTTTCTTCCTTCCTTCCTTCCTTCCTTCCTTCCTTCCTTCCTCCTCTCCTTTCCTTTCCTTTCCTTTCTTACTTTCTGCCTTCCTTTCCTTCCCATTGGGTTACCGGCAGCGGCAGGCCAGACTTACCTCTGGGTCCGCCGGTGGAACCCCCTCTCACTGGTTCTCTAAATTTCACCATCCGGCTCTTGCGAGTAGGTGCGAGCCTGCAGAAACCCACCACTGGTGTGGGGGCAAGATCTTGAACTTTCAACTGGGTGGAAACCCCGGGAAACTTTCAGATTCAGGTTTCCACAGATTGTACCAACATGTCTCTCTTATTAAATTGGAACCCTGAGGAAAGCTCTGCCTTGGGCTCTGATTTAATTCTGGATGATATTTGGAATGCTGACAGTCAGCACATTTAGTGGACAGCAGAGGTGGCACTCTGCTGGTTTGGGCCGATTCGCCCTAACTGGTAGCGGAAATCGTGGGAGGCCCCGCCCACCTGTGCATGTGTGGAAGGTATTTGCAAAGTGGTAGGGAAATTAAGTCAATACCACCCCTGGTGGACAACCATTTATAGAACGAATCTCTAGAGAATCCCCAGATTGAAAATCTAGCTAGTTGTTTACCAAACCTGAGTTAGGACTCATGTTTCTAAAGTGATGTAAAGTCCTTTAACTTTTCTGTGTTCCTAAACTCCTAAAAAGTGGACAAACCTTAGGACTGCCTTTCAAGTTAAAAGGAAAACAGGTTGTTTGTGTGTTGTTGTTTTTTTTAAAAAAGCTAAACAATTAACCAAGCTCGGCAGATAAGATGTTGGCCATAAACTCAGATGACCCAAGCTCTATTCTGAGTTCTGACTCATGGCGTGACCTTTAACAAGTCACTTTCCTTCCCCATCTCCATTTCATTTACTGGCATCCCACTCCTCAAAATGCTGACTTGCAAATAAATCCCATTAATTGGAAAAAATCATTGTTGTCATCAATATTCATCGCTGTACAGATAGTCCTCAATTTATTGCCACATGAGAGGCTGGAATTTCGGTTGCTAAGCAAGGCTGCTATTAAGTGAGCCACACCCAAGTTTATGATCTTTTTTGGCCACGGTTGTGAAGGAATCACACAAGTCGTTAAATGGACCTGGTTCTCCCACCCTCCTCCCAATTTGCCTTTGCCTTTTAGAAGCTGGCTGGGAAGGTCAAAATGACACTCACATAATTTTGGGATCCTGCAGTTGTCATAAACACGTTTGTCAAGCACCCCGATTTTGACCATTGCAAGGATACTGTGATGGTTGTAAGTGCAACTATTGGTGGTAACTCACTTTTTTCAGTACCGTTGTGACTTTGACTGGTCGCTACATGAATGGTTATAAGTCAAGGACTACCTATAGACTATTCTCAGCAATTTTGACAACCAGCCCTGCAAAGCAGGTTACGGCTGTCATCCTATCAGGGGGATTTTTAATTCTCTCTTTCAACACGAGGAGTTTTTTTCTTTTCGTGTGTTGAGAGAAACAACTAAAAATTCCCTTTAAAGGGCGTGGAGGGGACAGGGCGTTCCAGATCCATTCAGATCTCCCTGTGTAGTTCTAGGGGAGCTTTGCAAGAGAGTGTAATCGGTTTCTTGAACTCCGAGAAGGATGATTTATAGGAGCAGAAGCTCTGCATAACCAAAGGAAGCTCATGTGAGTCAGACTGTTTTGTACTGAGCTGACGGTAATCAGATCTGTTCCATCAACAGGACAAGACTGGAGGTGGAAAGAACAAGATTTACAAGGATCCCCCCTCCCACCCCGATTCTTTCCATCGATAGCTTTCTTGAATGTCTCCAAGGGAATAAATGAATTGGTTGGCCAAAGCCCACTTACGTGAGTTCATTTCATTCATTTCATTTCATTTATTCGACTTATTCAAGTTCATGGTTAGGATGAGATTTGAAAGGTAAACTTCCTGGTTGAAGAGTCCACCATTAACACTACCTGGGTGTAACACAATGTGCTAAAGAAGAATAACATTTGTAGGACCCATACTCCTAGTACAATGAGTTCCAATGAGAAGTTGTTTTGTTGAGAACAGTAGAAATAATTTTCAGAAACTGGAAAAGTAATAATATTAACAATTGGATTCAAGAGACAAATGACTCATCTGTGATTGAAAAAGCAATGCTATCTGAGAATCCAAAATGACCCAACCTGTTTTTCTGTACCAGAGATTGTATAATGATAGAGTAACATTAATTTTTCCCCCTAAGATAAATTTAGAAATCCGTTTGACAGTTGATATGTTCATTGGGGAAGGGGAAAATAGTTGTTTATTCTTGTGTTGTAACTTTATTTTTAGATAGATAGATGATAGATAGATAGATAGATAGATAGATAGATAGATAGATAGATAGATAGATAGATAGATAGATAGATAGATAGATAGATAGATAGATAGATAGATAGAATATCAAGATAGACAGATACAATTAGCCATGTCAGGCCCAGTTTTTGTTCCATGCAAAACTTGGCTAAATCTTTTTTTGGAACAAAAGTAAAGAGAGGAAAGATTTATGGGTTGGCGGCTTGCTGGCATGTCAGCTTTGCTGGGAGGCACAAATGAGATCTTGGCTGAGTGAACACTGTCTAAGACGATGGAGGAAGAAAAATAAATAATAAGAAAAAATAAATGAGCTGGCAACGGAAGAGCTCTTCTCTGCTGGCTGGAGACAGTCAAAACAAAACAAAAAGGTAGAAACACCCCCCCCCCCCATTTCTGGCTGCAGGTATGCACAGATTCCTAATTCCTGATTGCCGCTGTCTCCAGTCTTCATTCTAGAAAATGGATCCCTCACCCAATCCAGGACGAATGGACTAAATTTTATGAGCATTTGCTTTTTTAATGGGAAATAGTCCTTCTTTTCAAAAATTAACCTGCTGTTCAAAATGTATAATGAATTCTGTTCAACACCACAAATTAGATTTTAGGTAATTTATGGCAACCGCACAGGGTAGTCTTATTAAACTCCCTGTTCTCTTTTTTTTTTAAAGTGGGGGGTGGGCTGAAATGAAAGGGACATGTCTCGCATTTAATCTATGGTTTTCACCTCTACATTGCAAGCTGGACTGAGAGAGAGTATTGTACCACAAACACCTGTTCATTGCATTATCCCAGTGCAATTTGGAAACTTGTGCTGCGAGAGAATAGCTTACTGTTACTATCAGTTCACTCTTATGTTACAAGTTAAAGGAGAGATTAAATCTGGCTTGGATTTCTGAGTCACAACTCCACCATAACCCAACGTCAGTTGTATTTAAATGTAGGCACACAGGAGAGAAATGAATAAGTGACCATCTCCAATCCATGGAGAAAATAATATAAACTCTGTACATATTTTACCTATCTACCACTGATGCTATTCCAGAGTAAGAGCAATTACTCATCGTTTCCATTCTTTCCCTGACCAATAGATCATATTCTGGCCTAGTTCATGCATGTTAAGACATTGGTTGAGTTGTTCCAAAAACACACCGTAAAAGTTGTTAGTTAGCCTAATTGTTCAGAACAGTCTAATTGCTCTGGTAGTTAAAACAATTAATCAGTGGAACAACTTGCCTTGAGAAGTTGTAGGTGCTCCAACACAGGAGGTTTTTTTTTTTTAAATGAAAAAAGTTTTATTGGGTTTTATAAATTTTTTACAAATAAGGTAAAGGGTAAATTGTGAAAAGACATTTTGAGAACTTTTTCGTCGAGGTCGTTGACTCCCTCCGAGTCTTCATACATAAAATAGATGTTTCATTTAACATACATTTGTACTACAAAGTGGAAAGAAATGCAAATATATCAATATAATAGGGGGGGGGAAAACTATGCTAGCAAACGTGTTTAAACATCCAAACAAAATTATAATGTAATAAAATAAAGTCACTTTTGAGATCTAAGTCTTTTGGCGATTGTATCTTCTTTTCCCTGGCCCCCAGTGGGCGGAGCCGCGGCCGCCTCTGCTCCCCCAGGTTCATCCTCAAGGATTGAGGAATGTTTTTCAAGAAAGGCTTGCGCCTCTGCAATTGTTTTAATTCTTACTCTTCCCCCCTCAACACAGGAGGTTTTTAAGAAGAGACTGGACAACCATTTGTCTGAAATGGCATAGGGTTTCTTGCTTCACCAAGCAGTTGGACTAGAAGACCAAGGTCTTTCCCAACTCTGTTATTTTGTTAAAGTCATGCTATCTGAAGGCTGTGAAAGATGGACCATAAGGAATGGAGGCCTTTGAACTAGGGCGCTGGAGAAGACTCCTGCGAGTCCCTTGGATTGCAACGCGATCCAACCGGTCAGTCCTAGAGGAGATCAACCCTGCCTGCTCTTTAGAAAGCCAGATCCTGAAGAGGAAACTCAAATTCTTTGGCCACCGAATGAGAAGGAAGGACTCCCTGGAGAAGAGCCTCATGCTGGGAAAGACGGAAGGCAAAAGAAGAAGGGGACGGCAGAGAAGGAGGTGGCTGGATGGAGTCACTGAAGCAGTCAGCGTGAGCTTAAATGGACTCCAGAGGATGGTAGAGGACAGGAAGGCCTGGAGGAACGTTGTCCATGGCCTTGGGATGGGTCAGAAACGACTTTGCCACTAACAACAACAATCTTAAGGTAAGGTATTTTATACCACTGCTTTGAGGCTTCAGTCTTCCAAGAAAAACTTCAGTTGCAATGAATAATGTAATTAAATTCAAATTTGACAAATTAATTAACTAATTAGCCAAACTTCTGCTAAAAAGAGAGCATCAAGGATTTCTTCCTTGTGTTTTTAAAATCTCTACGCAAGCTCTGTTCCGTTCCTACTCCTTTACATCTCAGATTCCCATTCATTTCAATTCAAACCTTCCTACTTGATTTACTTCTACCGCAAATAGTAGTCGCAGAGCCCATTCTTGCTTTTTCAAAGCAACCTTTCCAACTCAACTTGGCTGTTTAATTGGGCATAATAATGGTAATGAATGAATCTGACTGCAGTCTGCACTTAAAGCTTTCATGCCTTTAAGGTGTTTGGAGGTTAGAGGAAAAGTTAAAAAAAACACACACACAACAAAAAAACGAACAAAAATCCAGTTCCTAATCAGGGAAGATAATTAACACACTAAGATGACAGTTTAAAAATACTACTATATACATCTTTAAGGCAAATGCTCTGACAGTAACTAATTAGCTCTAAAATATTTGACAATCTGCAACTTTTGGAAAAGCCAGAAGAAGTTAATGAAGGCAGCCCTGAAAAGTAATGTTTAAACCTAATTTAACATGTATTATAACAACTCCACCCATAGGCTGTCAGATTCATTTATCAGCCTTAATCATACACTTGTCTGACAGCTAAGGTATTGTAGGCCAGAGACCTGGAGCTAAATCATGGTTTGTTTAGTCCTGGTTGGCTGAATCAGTTACCCTTGGCTGGATGTGTACAAGTTGCTACATTGATGATAGTTCTCTATAGTCTTGTACGCAGCCAAAATATGGCTTATCTGCCTTTGGGTTTATTTCTTTTACAGTTCTTTAGTGAAGCAATTTTATAACTGTGCCAAGATATTTAAATACCCACAGAATTTATGCTTTTTTGCAGAGGCTGCAGATTGAAGGATGTGTAATGCTGATTCTTTATCTGTCTCCTTCCTTCTGCAGTAAATACAGGGCTAGCCTGTTAAGAGTAGCAATTCAAAACCTGGCTGGCACACACACACAGACACACACCCTTTTTGGCTTTTTGATTGTCTCTTCTTGAGTGTAAACAGAGCACAAACCCCCACTCCCTTCTAGCACTGATGAAGTTATTCAGTTGGGTAATGAAACGTTTGCAGGAAATCAAGCAAACCTACCCCCCGATCTACGCATCATCCGGGACCTTCGCCTTTTCCGCCAACGTCTTAAAACTTATTTATTCCAACAAGCCGGCCTAGCATAACCCCCGTTTCTGACTTTTATAGGGAAAATTTTAAATTGTAGAGTTTTATTAGTTTTAGCACAGGGATAGTTTAATAGTTTTTAATAATTAGGTATTTTTGTATTTTTGTATGGTTTTAATAACGCCTGTGCGCCGCCCTGGGTCCTTTTTTAGGAGAAGGGCGGGGTATAAATTTAAATAAATAAATAAAATAAATAAAGCAAGCTCAGAGAGCACCAAGGACCTATATATAATGGATGCAATTTGCAGGCTCTTGATCCTCAAGGCACAAAGGATCGGTTATTCATCGTAACCTACTACAGGAGTCCCCAACCTTTGCAACTTTAAGTCTGAAGGACTTCAGCTCCCAGACTTCTGGGAGCTGAAGTCCTTCAGCTTTGCTGGCTGGAGAAGTCTGGGAGCTGAAGTCCTTCAGACTTAAAGTTGCAAAGGTTGGGGACCCCTGACCTACTAGCTTTAGAAAGTAAAATGACTGTGGGGTTCTCTTCAGTTGTTGCCATGTTTTCTACCACCTAAGCCAGGAAATGGCGCAGGTCTCCTTCGTTGGTCTTGACTGCTCCCCTTTCACACGGACTCTCCCCAGGTGACATTAAAAATTGATTCATCAAGAAGAGTGGATCCCATTCTGACAGGTTAAGTAGCAGCCTCACAAAGCGCCCAGGCGGTGGCTGCAAACATAAACATGTTTAGCCCCATTGAACTAAAACATGTACGAGATCCGGTTGCAAATCCACCTCTGTATTCAAAAGGCACATTATTAACTTAGCATATCGGCATTTGAATGGAGGCATGCCTAAATATAAATCAATCGGTCGCTGGCTTCCTCCTTTGTTAATTAATGCAATATCCATAAGCAAGCATGAATTATGGCTGCTGACTCACACGGTTCGCAAAGGATGCTTCGGGTTTCACAAGCCCATCCTTCTGCTGGCTGCCAAGAAAGCAGTAGCTGTAAATGCCACCGTCTTTTCCTGCTTCCAACATGCAAAACAATGTGATGAATGACACAGGAGGGGAAAAAAGGGAACTTAATTATTTGCAAAATAAGACCTGCTTTAATTCAGGGTTGTGCCAACTTCTGGGAAATACATTTCTCACCGAGGTAATATTTCTTAGGTAAATGACATCTCAGGCACAGAGAAGGTAGAACAGAGTAACAGAGTTGGAAGGGACCTTGGGGCAGGGGTGGGCTGCTACAGGTTCGTCCGAGTTCGGGAGAACCCATAGCTAACTGTTGTGGCCCAGCCAGCACCGGATGAGCTGCTGATGGACTCCTCTAGTGAGGAGTCCTATGAGTCTGCTCTGGAGGAGGAGGGCGACCTTGAGAGAGCAGAGAGTCTGGCTGGTCATCAGGAGGCACCTGGGTCTTGGAGTAGTGGGGAGGATCAAGGCCAATTTGTCCCTGATGCTAGAGTGAGAAGGGCTGAAGAAAGGAGGCTTCAATTGCATCAGAAGCGAACTGTAGGATTTGAATTAGTCCCAGCTGCCTAATGACTGGCCCCTCCCAAGAGGGTTTAAAAGGAAGTCTTGGCTAAGAAAGTCCTTGCAGAGAACAATGTTGGATTTCTAGGTTCGTGTTTATTCGTGTTGATTTTCAGGTTCGTGTCTAGTCGAGTTAAGAAGCTTAACTGCAGAGGCTCAGGAAGGGGGGGAAATGGGCCTCCTGGAAGTTCTGGAAGGCTGGAAATGGACTCATTTCTGGATTCCTGAGGGCTCCAGCGATCAGGGGAGGCAGTTTTTGTCCTCCCAGAGGCTCAAGGAAAGTTCTCCGGAGTCTGGGGAAGGTGAAAACGTGCCCCGCCACCTGCTATGGTGCAGGAGGCTGACTAGGCCACACACTCCCATGGCCACATCCAGAGGTGGGTTGCTGCCGGCATGACTGCCAGTTCGGTGTGCAATTTTGCATCTAAAATTGTCTGCGCATGCGCACAACCAAAAATCAAGATGGGGCAGCCATAGGAGAAGTGGTTTGGAGATGTGGCAGGCCTGGGTCGCTACTGGTTCCAGTGACCCAGGCTGCCAAGTTACTATCTATTCGGCCAAGCCAGTCTGAACCAGTAGGAACCCACCTCTGGCCATATCCGCCCTGCAACAGGGCCGAGAACCTGTTGCAGAAATTTTTGAAGCCCACCCCTGCCTTGGAGGTCTTCTAGTCCAACCGCCTGCTTAGGCAGGCAACCCTACACCCCTTCAGACAAATGGTTATCCAACATCTTCTTAAGAATCTCCAGTGTTTTCATGGGTTGTGTGAAAAGATGAATGCATTTTATTCTGGAGAGGTTATCCTACACGCTGTGACCCTTACTTGAATTGCCAAAATCCAGAAATCTAAAACTCAGTGGGGCTCTGTACATAGCCATGGATGTTTGAAATCACAATCTGGGTTTCTAGAATGTCGCTCTCTGGTTGTTCGCTTAGGATAGGTGGGCTCTGAATTTGGGAGCTCTCTGGGTGGCTGGATGCTGGTCAGCCCAGTATGAGCCGCAGCAACATTGTGGGATGGAGCAGGCTAAGCTGCGTATCACATAATCCTCTTGCCCAATAATAAGGTGTTTTTTTTTAAAGATCTAAGGAAAGCTGGCAGAACTGTGCTCTGCATTGCTCTGACGGATCATATGCCATCATGTCCGTGTTGACTCTTAGCAGCTAAAAAGGTAGATCTTCTTCAAGTCAATCTGTTTTCAATCTGGCCCTTTTATCTTTCCCAGTAATATAGTCATCCTGGCTGTAATTGAATCCATCCATCTTACAGCTGGTCATCCTCTTCTTCTCTTTCCTTCCACCTTTCCCAGTATTACAGCCTTTTCCAGAGAACTAGACCTTGGCATAAGGCGTCTCAAGTGTGATAATTTGGGTCTGGTCATTTGTGCTTCAGATGAGGTCTCTAGATTGATTTGATCTCCATTTGGTGATCCATGGGACTCTATGGGGTTTTCTTCCAAATCAAAGTCCCAAAGTTCAAATTTTACTTCCTTAAAGTGTCAAAGAGAAGAGCGTTGCCTGCATGGTTGAGATCTTGTAAGCACTGATATCTTACGATATCTAAATATCTTCTCCAGGGCCTCCATTGCTACCCAACCAAGTGCTAGTCTGTAGGATATTTCTTGATGATGGTTCCTTTACTGTTGATAGTCTGTCCTAAAATGTACCACACTGGTGCAGTTGTTAGAGTGCAGTACTGCAGGCTACTTCTGCTGACTGTCGGCTGACTGAAATTTGGCAGTTCAAATTCCACCAGGCTCCAGGTTGGACTCAGCCTTCCATCCTTCCAAGGTCAGTAAAATTAGGACCCAGATTATTGGGAGCAAGAGGCTGACTCTCTAAACCACTTAGAGAGGGCTGTAAAAGCTCTATGAAGCGGTATATAAGTCTAAGTGCTATTGCTATTGCTAAAAGTCAGAAGTGACCCACTAATAATTTTATTATCATTTCTAAGGGTGGTTGCTGCACTTGCTGTCATTAGCTTGGTCAAGTTGGTATTTAATCTTAACCTCTCAATGCGATCCATATTGAGGTAGCGACGGATGATACAGAGGCCTGAAACATTGGTCAAGTACACTTTGGTCAAGAAGTAAAAATTGCACGCTATGCTCAATATATTGCTGTATTTGCAAAAAGGCCCTGCCCCAGACAGCATCCTGTTTGCTGGGTTGCTCCCACGATCTTTTCCCAGCAACTTCCCCATTTATCTCCTTGCTAGCCACAAATAGCCTCTGAATGCATATATCTTGTCGACCTAAGCAAACTGTGTCAACTGGTAGGTTTTCAAGTCCCCCACCTCCATATTTGGGCAGATGTAGGAGAACGGGAACGTCTACGTCACCGAGGGTATAAGAGACAATCCTTGTCAACATGTGGGGGTACAGACATTTTGTATGGGCTACAAGCCCATCTCTGAAACTGCACAATAAAATCTTTGCTGCTTTGAAGAGCTTGTCTGTGTGTCTTGGCCTTTTCCTACAACAATATCTTTCATTATAGTGATTGTCTTGATTATTGCATTTATTAAAAAAGAAACATTATAGAAGAATAGAATAGCAGAGTTGGAAGGGACCTTGGGGGTCTTCTAGTCTAACCACCTGCTTAGGCAGGAAATCCTACACCACTTCAGACAAATGACTATCCAATATCTTCTTAAAAACTTCCAGTGTTGGAGCATTCACAATTTCTGGAGGCAAGTTGTTCCACTGATTAATTGTTCTTCAGGAAATTTCTCCTTAGTTCTAAGTTGCTTCTCTCCTTGATGAGTTTCCCCTCATTGCTTCTTGTCCTGCCTTCAGGTGCTTTGGAGAATGTCTTGACTCCCTCTTCTCTGTGGCAACCCTTGAGATACTGGAAGACTCCTATCATGTCTCCCCTAGTCCTTCTCTTCATCAAACTAGACATACCCAGTTCCTGCAACCGTTCTTCATATGTTTTAACCTCCAGTCCCCTAATCATCTTTGTTGCTCTTCTCTCTACTCTTTCTAGAGTCTTCACATCTTTTTTACATCGTGGCAACCAAAACTGAATGCAGTATTCAGTTTTATATTTATAATGCAAGTGAAATATTCCTCCAGCACGTGTACAAACCGTGGACTGACATTTCCGTGGAGCTCTCCTATTCTTCAAATTGTCCCAAATCTTTCCCTACCTCTGGCATTTGTCGCAAGATGGCTCCTGCAGGAAGCTTCCTTAGATCTCCCGAGCTCTGTTATTTTCATTCTTTGGTATCATCCATGTCACAATCGAAAAAACACCCTTGGCTCTCCCCCCAGCACCCTCCTCAATGGGCCAAAAATAAACCATGGAGCCAGCTCTGGAGAACAGCTGCACAAACAATGCCATTTAGAAGAATGCATCATGACACATGATCGAGTTTGCTGTCTGCCTGCGGAACCTTTGTTTTTCATCAATTAGCCCTCCTGGGTGGGTAACAGGCAGAGAAGTGGCACGGAGAAATTAAGAATGTTCGACGCTCCCTTTTCCAAGAAACCCCTGAAAAAGAAACACGAGAAAGACCCAGATATATACCAGGATAGACAGAAATGGAGGAAAACGCCCCCATTGGCTGGTGATTTTTTTTTAATCCCACTGTCTCATTTCCAACAGGGATTAAGATAGAAACAAGTAGTGTCATTTGATTAATGATCAGCTTTTAATAGACATGGGGAGATAACTTATTACTGTGAAATATATCAGCATCTTTGAAACCCTAACACTTCATATAGCATTAGCAGATAGTGTTGGATTAAGGTGCAGGGTTTTTATTTCCAACCAATCAGAGGTGGCATTCAGCAAGTTCTGACCAGTTCTGGAGAACCGGTAGTGGAAATTTTGAGTAGTTCGGAGAACTGGTAAATACCATCTCTGGCTGGCCCCGCCCCCATCTATTCTCTGCCTCCGAGTCCCAGTGATACGCTCTTCCCTGTGATACTTTAAGGAAGTAAAAAGTTGGACTTTTGAACATTGATTTGGAAGAAAACTCCTGAGAATCCCATGGATCACCACATGGGTGATCTGGAGGAAATGGGGATTTTGCAGTAACCTTTCCCTGCCATGCCCACCAAGCCACACCCACCAAGCCATGCCCACATTACCGGTAGTTAAAATTTTTGAATCCCACCACTGTACCCAATCATACAGTTTTGGAGCTAGTCAATACCTCTCAATCTAACCTTACCTTCCAGAATTGTAGTGAAATGCAAATGTCAGAATCACCAGATACAAACAGGACAATAAATGTAGCCAAGAAGAACCAAAGAAAATACAAGCCTATACAATGTCCATGGAGATTCTCAGTCATCCAACTCATGGTTGTACCAAAGGCTCGGGAGATCTAAGGAAGCTTCCTACAGAAGCCATCTTGCGACAAATGCCAGAGGTAGGGAAAGATTTGGGACAATTGGAAGAATAGGAGAGCTCCATGGAAATGTCAGCCCATGGTTTGTACACGTGCTGGAGGAATATTTCACTTGCATTATAAATATAAAACTTTTTCAAGAGGCAACTGTATTTTCTTAGTTTTTCTTTGAAGACACTTCTCATCCAAGAAGAATTCTTCGGCTTTTTCAGCTTCACCTTCTGAGCTAAAGAAGCTTCTTGGATGAGAAGGGAAATGTCTTCAAAGAAAAACCAAGAAAGTCCAGTTGCCTCTTGAAAAAAGCATTTTTGGTACAAGCCTATGCAATATTTATTTAACAAACAAGAAATGCACTTAGAGGTTGAGCGATGTCTTAATACCAACATCGAAGGACTTAAAGAGTGATGGAGGTGTTGAAGTTGGGGTGAACGGGTACGGACCCCCCAAAAGCTCCATTGTGCCAGACATTGGTGTCAGTGGTGGGATTCAATTTTTTCTACTACCGGTTCCGTGGGTGTGGCTTGGTGGGCATGGTGTGGTTTGGTGGGTGTGGCTTGGTGAGCGTGGCAGGGAAAGGTTACTGCAAAATCCCCATTTCCTCCCAATCAGCTGGGACTCGAGAGGCAGAGAATCAATGGAAGCAGGGCTAGTCAAAGGTGGTGTTTACCGGTTCTCCAAACTACTCAAAATTTCCACTACTGGTTCTCCAGAACTAGTCAGAACCTGCTGAATACCACCTCTGATTGGGTCCTAGCTCTCTTTCTAACGAAGGAGGGATCTTTTTCAATGCATCCTTTATCCTTCCCATTATGGAAGTATGTTGGAAGGAAATCTTCTCCACAAGTAAATAAGTACACCACACGCCAAGTAGCCCAGTAGAATGAGCAAGTAGCCATTCAGAGAGATTCTTTCCCCATAAACTGACTACATTCCTAATTGCTTAATCTATTGCTTAAACGGAAAGTGGAAAGCTCAGAATCTCATTTCTACCTGTCAACACACATCCTGAAACTGCTAAATTTGGATTCAGTAGCTCACATATTTTAGTTGACACACCTCTTTTTTCCCTTGAAATATAAGATGGCTTCAGGTATTCTCTGAACCGGCCCTACCATAAAATAATGGGCACCCTTGTCAATGACAGAACAAGAGGAAGATACATCTGTCACGATGTCCAAATTGCCATCATGATTTCCTTGCTCTGATGATTTACGGGAGAACAGTCTGACTCCAAATTATACTACAGTGTTTGGTGGATATTTAAATGTTGTACCTCAGGCCAAATGGCTTGGGAATGAGCCTATGTGGGCTTGACTGTTTTTGATACACGGTTCTTCTAAAACAGTCCAATGTCCTCAACAGATGGACAGTATTGTATAATTCAGCCACAGGAGCAGCTGCTTAAATCCTTTTGTGGTTGGAAGAAGACACAGAAATACTCATAGACAGAGTGCAGCTCATCAGAGCGCCCGTTCACATTAAGATATAACAATCTTCCCCCTAGGCCTGCTTTAAGAGCTAAAGGCAGTGTTTAATTGGAATAAATAGAGAAACCGATCATATAGGCAAGTTTCAACTCTTCACATAGTCAAATGGTCACTCTACATGCACAAGAGGAAAGCATCCTATGCAGAAGGACAACATGGTCTTTATAAAAGCCTGTCTGGAAGTCTTCAACTCTACTTTCTTGTTGTAAGCTATAATCACAGAATCCTGAAAGCCTGAAACAGGTTTTCTCGCCCCTTTCTTACATCCAAGAGAATTCAAGGTGGGCCTGTCTTGAGTTTCTTTCTCACCCTCTCTTCCTTTCTGAGGCTCAGCTGGTGTCTACCCAACAGGCACTGAATCCTTAACAGATTAACAGAGTTGGAAGGGATCTTGTAGGCCATCTAGTCCAACCCATTGCTCAAGCAGGAGACCCTACAACATTTCTGAGAAAGGGCAGTCCAATCTCTTTTTGAAAGTCTCAAGTGATGAAGCTCCCACAACTTCTGAAGGCAACTTCTGTTCCATTGGTTGATTGTTCTCGCTGTCAGAAAGCTCCTCCTTATTGTTAAGTTGAATCTCTGCTTGGTCAGTTTCCATCCATTATTCCTTGTCTGTCTTTCAAAGGTGCTTTGTAAAATAGCTTGACCCCCTCCTCTCTGTGGCAGCCCCTCAGTTATTGGAGCACTGCTATCATGTCTCCCTGGTTCTTCTCTTCACTAGACTAGCCACGCCCAGTTCCTGCAACCGTTCATCGTATGTTTTAGCCTCCAGTCCTTTAATCATCCTGGTTGCTCTTCTCTGCACTTTTTCTAGAGTCTCAACATCTTTTTTATAGTGTGGTGACCAAAACTGGATGCAGTACTCTAGGTGTGGTCTTACTAGGGCTTTATAGAGTGGTATTAGTACCTCCCTTAATCTGGATTGCATCCCTCTCTTCATGCAACTTCTTCAAGACTAACTCCACAATCCTCTACAAGTACCAACACTCATTTGATATATGATAATAGATGATTACTGCTAATCAATGCTCCCAGGTTCACATGGATTGAACATTCTCAGTTGATAAAAAAAAAACGTGAGTTCAGAGTACGCCTTGTGGGGAAGAGTGAGAAAGAGAGGGAGAAGGTAGAGGAGAGATGGAATGGAATACCCAACAGAAGAGCACGGCTGAATGAGTTGAACGGTGAACAAAAACCCTCCCCATTGCAACATTTTGTTCTGAGCCCTTTTTAGAAAATAATCATTCACATATCTGTCGAGGGGGGGAAAGAATAAAAATAAATCAAGTGAGAGAAATGATCGTATGATAACAAATCGGGATGCTGGCAGAACTCACTTTACAGGTGCACCACTCCATCTGTCTAACCAGTTAAGGCAAAGCATATCTTAAAGGCAAGCCTGGAGAATTAATTGTAACTAAATTTGTTCCAGTGCAAACAACGGAGCTTAACTGATTTGTGGATCAGGATGACTTACATTCTTTGCTTAGCGAGCTGCCTCCAAATTTGTTTCTCCTTGCACAGGAGAGAAAGGCAGTGGGGCATGGGATGACTTCCCTGGCAAGTGGAAAGCAACAGTGAATGGCATGGCATAAATATCTCCTATTTATGAAAAAGTTCTCTGTTGTTTTTGGATTTGAGTCGTGCATTGTGTTAATGAAGCAACAGGGTAATAGCTAACTGCTGTCCAGCTGCTTAGAAACCAAACAATACCACACGGGGCAATTTGCAACTAAGACACAGCTGTAATGAAACATCTTCCTTCACTGCTGAGAAAGAGATGGACTAAAGCAGGGGTTCCCAAACTTGGCAACTTGAAGACTTGTGGACTTCAACTCCCAGAATTCTCCAGCCAGCAGAGCTGGCTGGAGAATTCTGGGAGTTGAAGTCCACAAGTCTTCAAGTTGCCAAGTTTGGGAACCCCTGGACTAAAGGAAGGACTTACATAATCTATAGTTAAACTGTAGGAGGTGCTGCAGAGGTGGGTTGCTCCCAATTCGACCAGGATTGGGCGAACCGGTAGAAGTGGCAGCGGGAGGCTCCACCCACCCGCCTGGATGCTTCTGCGCATGCGCAGAAGAGTCACTCTCTCACGCGCGCACACACAAGCAAACTGGTAGTAAAAAAAATTGGAAACCCATCACTGAGTTGCCGCTAGCAGTTGTAGAGAAGATTTTATCAATATAGGCACCTTTAAAACAAAATTGGACCAGCTCCTAAAGGCCAGGCTATTCATGGCCACAAATCTTGATGTTTGCTATTTTTGTTTATTTATTTTTCACATTTATTAACTGCCCATTTTCCTCAAAGAGGGACCCCTAAGTTCCTAAACTCTTATTTAACACTTAACACACTTGGGGTTCCAAGCCTGGACACAGAACCAGATCTTCAAGGCCACAGAAAAGGCCAACAGAGTTGGGAGCAATCGCCAGTTTTCCCCCTTTTTAAGTGGGTTACAGGGACGTGGTGGCTCAGTGGCTAAGGCATTGAGCTTGTCGATCAGAAAGGTCGGCAGTTCGGCAGTTCGAATCCCTAGCATTGAATAACAGAGTGAGCTCCCGTTACTTGTCCCAGCTTCTGCCAATCTAGCAGTTTGAAAGCACGTAAAAGATGCAAGTAGAAAAATAGGAACCCCCTTTGGTGGGAAGGGAACAGTGTTCTGTGCGCCTTTGGTGTTGAGTCATGCCAGCCACATGACCACAGAGACGTCTTCGGACAGCGCTGGCTCTTCAGCTTAGAAAGTTACCTTTTACTCTTCTTGATTTTCCGACAACCACAGAGAGAAGTTCCCTGAGGATGGGCTCCAGCACGAATCCAAAAGCCCAAGAAGACTAAACCTTCGATTTCAAGAATGGCTGACAAATATTATAGGAGTGTACCACTGAACTTCAGTCAACAGATGTGCCATTCAGAGAACAACTTTTGTGCATGCAGACGGAACGCTGTTCCCTTCCAACCAAAAGTGGTTCCTATTTTTTCCACTTGCATTTTTACATGCTTT
This sequence comes from Rhabdophis nuchalis, assembly GCA_039707465.1. Classification (NCBI taxonomy): domain Eukaryota; kingdom Metazoa; phylum Chordata; class Lepidosauria; order Squamata; family Natricidae; genus Rhabdophis; species Rhabdophis nuchalis. The sequence continues at coordinate 10,092,401 of CM077653.1, forward strand.
CGAACTGCTAGGTTGGCAGAAGCTGGGACAAGTAACAGGAACTCATTCCATTATGCAGAGCTAGGGATTCGAACTGCCGAACTGCCGACATTTGAATGTCTTAGCCACTGAGCCACATGACCATTGAGACGTCTTCGGACAGCACTGGCTCTTCGGCTTCGAAACGGAGATAAGCAGACTTCCGGTTCCGGCTCCTGCGGCGACGAGCGAGCCTAGCGCTCGCTCGCCGTTTTGTTGCTTTTTCTGCCCCCCCACGGGGGCGAGACGCCCCTTTTTTGGGGGTCTCCCGTAGGGCCGGCTCGGCAGGGACGCCCCCCCTCACGGCGGTGGGGGAGGCGACCCTTTTGCCGCGGCTTAGGTGAAGGAGAACATGCTGCGGGGGGTTCTCCCTTCGCCAACGGCTGTCGGCGCCATTCACTTTAATGAAGAGGGCTGAGCGGAAGAGATCGGAAGGCTTGCCGAGGCTTCAGCTGCGAGGGAGAGTGAGTTTTAAAAAGACTTTTTTTCCTTGCTGCCAGCCAGGCTGAACGGACTGGGAGGGGGGTGTTTGTTTTCAAAAAAAAACCCTCGGACTTAAGCGGCACTTAAAAATGGCTTCTCTGGAAGAGAAAGCGGAAATCTTAAATCCGGACTGTCTCTAACAAGGGAAAGTGGTATGCGGCTACTTGCAACATTGTGTCTAGGTCTGGCTGGTTAAAAAAAAAAATTATTTTTCTACTCTCTCCTCTGGGCTCTGAGATGGGCGGTGGAAAGTGGCTTTTCTTTGTCCCTGCCTGACTATTTTAACTATGGAAAATCCCCAGCGTCTCTTTACAAGTGGGACTCTCTCTGGATATTAATGAAGATTTTTTTTTTGTTGGATTTGTGGTTCCTTTCTGGATTACCTTCGTTATTATAACTATTGAGTTGGAAAATTGTCTCTCTCTTGGTTCCTGAATTTTACAACGTTCCAATCTTGATCTGGACTTTTGGCTCCCGGTTAGCCTCACCAGCCCCACCCTGAAAACGCCATTTTGGTGGCACTAACTCTAACAGTTAAGATGGCTCAAGAAACAACACTGACAAGTTTAGAACAACGGATGGCTTCTCTTGAGACTGTTATACAAACTTTGGTTCAAGGCCCAGCGGGCAGAAAACATCATTTTCAAGAAGGAGCTATTGGACACACGGAAGCAAACGCTGGAAATTACACAGAAGACTGAAGAATTGGAAGGGGGGCTGGTGGGGGTTAAGGGAGAGATTAAAAATGTTACTAAAGAGGTTGAGGAAACAAGTGGGCATGTGTCTAGGATTGATATGGAAAGAATGACATATTTTTTGAGATTTCAGAATGTTTTTGAGCAACCTGGTGAATGCCTCCCTGATCTTATGAGCACAATTTTAGCAGACTATTTACAAAAACCTAAGGATGAGATCAGGGGGGACATTGACCTAGCCTATAGAATTAACTCAGCATATGCCAGGATAAATGAAGTGCCTAGAGAGATACATGTGAAATTTCTTAGAAGGTCAACCAGAGAGGAAATCTTGAAGGCGCAGAGAGGGAACCCTTTAATTTACCAACAAAAAACGGTCACTATCTTGAAGCAGATTCCTAGAAAGATTCGAGAAGCAAGGAGGAAATTTTCCTTCTTGTCTAAAATTTTATTTGATCATGGGATTTGGTTCAAGTGGGTGACACCCGAAGGGATGCTGGTGTTCTGGGAAGGAGGAAGAGTGAGGATTAAAACAGTTGCTGAGGCGGAAGCCTTTCTTAAAAAACATTCCTCTGCCCTGGGGGAAGATCCAGGGGGGACAGAGGGGGCCACGGCCCCGTCCGCTGGGGGCCAGGGAGGAGAAAAAGAAGATACAATAGCCAAGAGACTTAGATCGAAAAAATAACTTTGCCTTGATTTTCCTGAACAATTTTGCATAATATTTTCTGGATTTTTTGTAAATGTCTGACAGCATGGAATTGAGAATTTAGGTATATGTACTTGCTTTTACCTTGTAGTGTTATGAAAAATGCTTTTTTTTTATTTTTTTATTGTGTATTTTGAGATCTCGGAAGGGCCGACGACTCTGACGTGAATGCTCTCAAAATTTCTTTGTATCCCTTACCCTACCCTATAGAAAAAATGTAAAACCAATAAAACTTTTTCAATATAAAAAAGAAACGGAGATAAGCACCGCCCCTTAGAGTCGGGAGCGACTAGCACATATGTATGGGGGAACCTTTATCTTTACATTATGTGGGTTACAGTTGCAGCTCAGGAAAGTTTAATAATAATAATAATAATAATAATAATAATAATAATAATAATAATAATAATAATAATAATAATAATAATAATAATAATAATAATAATAATAATAATAATAATAATAATAATCTTTATTGTCATTGTAAACTTTTTAAACATTTTAAACTTTTAAATACAATTAGTTAGTTGGAAAAGGTGCCACTAACTTCCTGATTTCCATATGCTATCGTAGACTATCCTAACCCTAACCCTAGCCCAACTATTGTAGGTTCCCACTATTGTAGACTAACACTGGTTTCCTCCTACAATGAATTTATCTTTATTTTAAAAAGAGACTCCCTACTCTCTTGGAATTCAGGCAGACTACTGGGTTCACATATATTTTATCTGATGAGATGTTCTTTCACATCAATTTCTGAGGATGATGCAATCAATATAAAAATATATCTACAAATAATTTCCCAACTCTTTCTTCACTCCTAACTGAAAGCAATTCTACATTACAGAGAATGATGCAAACAGTTTAAATTTCATGCATGCTTTTGGATGCACTCATAGGAAATATAATCCTCTTTGTAATGAATTATAAAAACTGAAAGAAATTTAATAGGCGAAAGTCCATTTGACACATATAGGTTCACTGGGGACAGAAATCTAATCTATGGCAAATTGAGCATAATTATCAACAGTCATGCATGCACAGGTTACAAATGAACTTTGATAACAGAGAATGCGCTAATTGTCTTCCAATGTAACAGACGTATAACAAGTGCATCTTTAGAAAGGAAAGGAAAGGAAATAATTGAGTCTTCCCTAAAGGTATTTGAACCATCATAGCTAAAATTCCCAGTATAATAGATTCCATCTCCTAGGGATTTGCTCTGGAAGGAGAAGACATCTCTGGGAGAAGATGCTCTCTCAAGGATTCTGGGCATGGATTACAAAATTTCCGTTTTTCCATCTTTAATGTGGACATTATTGTGGCCTGGTTTTCATATGATGAATGAAGTGGGTATTTAAACTCTGGCTGGAGAGCCATGCTGCAGAAATCACAAGATGGGCCATCAACAACCTCTCTCTATAAAACATGTGTGTGTGTGTCTGTGTGTGTGTATTCCAGCATAATTCTGGAACACCTCGAGCAATTTTAACCAAACGTGGTACACAGATGACTTACTCCCTGGAAACAAATACTGTGGGGGTAAGACACCCCTAACACTCCTCGGGATGTGTGTTCTGTTAAGATACAGCCTGTTGTGCCTTAAAATGGCTTCTACTGTACTGCCGTAAAATGGCTTCTACTGTACAGTGCAGTGGAGTTGCCCTAGTAATGGCTTCACAGTACTCAACAAGTGGGCTCCCTCTGGTAAATGGGGGAAATCCAACATTATTTATTTATTTATTTAAATTTATATCCCGCCCTTCTCCACGAAGGACCCAGGGCGGCGCACAGGAAAATTTAAAAACATACAAAATACAATAAATATAATTTAAAAAACTATTAAATAACCTATCCTGCGCTAAAACCAAATTTTAAAAACCCAATTTAAAACTACCTAAAAGTCCCCCATGGGAGGTTAGGCTAGGCCGGCTTGTTGAAACAAATATGTCTTAAGACATTGGCGGAAGAGGCGGAGGTCGGTGATGGTACGTAATTCAGGGGGTAGGTCATTCCAAATGGCTGGGCCCGCCACAGAGAAGGCTCTTCCCCTGGGTGTCGCCAGTCGGCATTGTCCGGCCGACGGCACCCTGAGAAGGCCCTCTCTGTGGGAGCGTATCGGTCTAAGGGATGTATGGGGCAGGAGGCGGTCTCACATATAACATTAGAAATTCTGGTTGGTCTGGACATTCCCCCCCTATAAATAAATACTCGGGCAACACCGAGTTATTGGCTAGTATCAACTACCTGAAAGGTGTACTCCTAAAATTCCAAGAATCTCCCAAACCATCTCCTTCCTCTGTGGGTGCCACTTTCTCTTCATTGTAAAAGAATGGTTTGAGGTTAGCAGCCATGCCGCAGAAGCAAAGGGCCTCCACCTTGCTTTTAACTTATGAAAGTTGAGTTTTATACCCATTCCATGGGCTACACATCCTATCAGCCCAGTGATACAAATGGTAAGATTTGATGTTCAAACTGGACCATGCACTTGGGGTATTTTTCTTTTCTTTTTCTCTGTTGTTGTTGTTTTTTATTTAGAGATGTGGTGGCTATTGTAACGCTCTGTGTTTCTTTAAATTTACAAATCATGGAACAGAACCATATTAATTCAATGCAGAAAAGAGTCAAGAGGAACACGACCCCTGGCCAGGTTTCTGCTGAAGTAGTCCTGAGGTTTGCAGCATGGCCAAAGGCGAGGTTGCAAAAGAACCGTTGAGATGAAGTTGGCCTCAGAGACCTAGGTTACACATCTCTGGATGAGACAAAACAATTAGTCTTGCTCGTATAAGGTTTCCTATTAAAAACATGCCATTCCCCAAATGGATGTAAGATATGTCCGGCTTGAAAAAATGCAGGAGGCTTAAATGACAAACACTGAACCAAGGCAAGACAAAGGCCACCTTCTCGACTATAATCACCGGGAATTTATCTGCCATTTTTCATAGGGTTGCAAAACTCGACTGAAGGTGGAAAGCATGCTGGACCTAGGTCAGTGTGTAGTTGTTTGGCCAATTAAACGCCAGACACATAAATCAAGCCGATCGCCAGCATGTTTCTATTTTAATACTAGTTGGTACAATATTTAGACCCCAGGGGGCTCTGATACAACTGTCAACTATATATTTCCAACCCCTGCCTGCCTGCTGTACGAAGATGCCTGTTCTCTTTGGCTGTAGGTTAAGTTTTCATTCAGTTGAGTTCCATTCCCGTTGACTTCCGTGATGTATTTGTTGAAATGTCTATGGAGTTTCTTAGTCCTCCAGGTCAGGGTTGTCCCAAAGGTGCTTTTTCAAGAGGCAACTGGACTTTCTGGTTTTTCTTTGAAGATGTTTTGCTTCTCATCCATGAAGCTTCTTCAGCTCTAGAAGCTTCTTGGATGAGAAGTGAAACATCTTAAAAAATCAAACAAACAAAAAGTCCAGTTGCCTCTCGAAAAGCACCTTTGGGATATTATAATTTAATTTAACAAAGTTGGAAGGGACCTTGGAGGTCTTCTAGTCTAACCCCCTGCTTAGGCAGGAAACCCTATTTTAGACAAACGGTTATCCAACCTCTTCTTAAAAACTTCCATTGTTGGAGCACTCACAACTTCTGGAGGCAACTTCTGTTCCACTGATTCATTGTTCTAACTGTCAGGAAATTTCTCCTTAGTTCTAAGTTGCTTCTCTCCTTGATTAGTTTCCACCCATTGCTTCTTGCCCTACCCTCAGGAGCTTTGGAGAATAGTTTCACTCCCTCTTCTTTATGGCAACCCCTGAGATATTGGAACACTGCTATCATGCCTCCCCTAGTCCTTCTTTTCATAAGACTAGACATATTCAATATTTATTGAAATGTGTTTATTAAAAGAAATTTATGTATTTATTTATTTATTTTATTAAATTTATACCCCGCCCTTCTCCTTGTTAGGACCCAGGGCGGCGCACAGGCATTATTAAAACCACAAAATACAATAAATATCAGTTAAAATATATTAAATTAGTTAACCCGTGCTAAAGCCCATGTTAAAAACCTTCCCAAATTATAATTTATTTTTAAAAAGTCAGAAACGGGGGGCTATCCTAGGCCGGCTTGCTGAAATAAATATGTCTTAAGGCAAGTCTGGCCATAGTGACTCTGGAAAGCATATAATGGAATTAATATTAGAATGCAAGACACATATACACACCAAGGACTCTAGAACTATTCTAAATAATAGAAATAGACAGAACTTGACAAATAATTAAAAGGAGAGAACCTGCTTGCCTTAAGCTTCAGGGTGGGACAGATAAACCAAGAAGAGATGACATTCCAGAAAGTAGGTAGTGTGACTGAGAAGACACACTCATCTTTCTGGATAGCAAAAGATTTAAGATGTTAGTCACAATCACACAAAGTCCCACCTCTTTATCAGTCTACATGTGTCATAAGGGGGAAAGCGTGTCAACTCTGCCCAGTTGAAAAGCTGGCAGAAACTATGGAAGACACATAATCTCCTTAATAACTAGCGCTATGCCACGCTGTATTCGTCGCAGCTCTGCTGTACTAGATTGCTTTCTTGTACTCTGTACATTCCAGTCTCCCAGCCAAAGACTAACCAGATCTAAACCTGTTTAGCTTGTCAAGAACACCATCATCAGCCAAATATCACAACTGCTGTGATTAACAGAACTATTTAGCACTACTCTTTAAAAATATATATGCAGAAATGCTACAACCTTAAAAAAAGGTCCCACGACAAATCTTAAGGATTTACAGTCGGTAAGAGCAGATGCCCTGATTTGTCTAGAGCAGGGGTTCCCAAACTTGGCAACTTTAAGACTTGTGGACTTCAACTCCCAGAATTCTCCAGCCAGCTGGCTGGAGAATTCTGGGAGTTGAAGTCCACAAGTCTTAAAGTTGCCAAGTTTGGGAACCCCTGCTCTAGACAAATCAAGAATATAGTCTTGGATTTGCTCCCTGGCAGGAACTTTGAGGTCCAGAAGAAACCTCCATTATATTGCATAAGATTTGGGAGTCCTTCACTAGGACTGCTGAAAATATAATGGTTTGGAACATAATATTTAGGTAGATTTTGGCAAAGCAAAATATTGGGCTACAGAATGCTAAGATCTACACCATGCAATCCGTAATACTGTTCGTTTAGGTTCATACATTGTGCTGTATTTTGTTCATCTGTTGTTTATCAAAGCTTGGTCTAGTGATTAAGGCATTAAGATAGAAACCAGGAGATGGGGATTTCTACGCCCACTTTAGGCATAAAAGCTAGTTGGATGACTTTGGTCCAATCAGTAGGAGATGGTGAGTTCTAGTCCCACCTTAGGCACGAACACCAGCTGGGTGACTTTGGGCCAATCACCAGGAGACTGTGAGTTCTAGTCCCACTTTAGGCATGAAAGCCAGCTGGCTGATTTTACTCCAGTCACTCTTTCTCAGAGTTGTGGCGAAAATAGGAGGAGGAAAGAGGATTAGGTATGCTCTGCTGCCTTGGGATATGGATAAAAATTATACATGTGGAATAGCAGTAAATAAATCCAATCCCATCAAACCAGCATTGAATGTGTCTGCCATGGTTTAAAAACCTCTTACTAAATTCATGCTCAGCAGAACCTCAGAAAATGATGGTTTATTGCAGCATGTGAGCCAGTGGTGAGTTTCTGCAGGTTCGCACCTACTCGCAAGATCTGGATGGTGAAATTTAGAGAGCCGGTGAGAGGGGGTTCCACCGGCGGACCCAGAAGTAAGTCTGGTCTGCCGCTGCTGGTAACCCAATGGGAAGGAAAGGAAAGGAAAGGAAAGAGAGAGAGAGAGAGAGAGAGAGAGAGAGAGAGAGAGAGAGAGAGAGAGAGAGAGAGAGAGAGAGAGAGAGAGAGAGAGAGAGAGAGAGAGAGAGAGAAAGAAAGAAAGAAAGAAAGAATATATCACAATTGAGCCCAAAATTTTGGTTGCTAAGCAAGAGTGTTGTTAAATGAGTTTCACCACATTTTACAAGTTGGCCACTCCCACCCTGTCACATGATTGACAAGCCACGCCCACAAAATAAGGCCACACCTAGAGAGTAGGTTCTAAAAAAATGTGAAACCCACCACTGATGTGAGCCCAACTTCTGTCGGGAATCTGGGAAATCATATGATCCTGCATTGGAAATCCATGAGTGCTATTTTAAGAAAATCAGTATTCCACCCTCCTGAGAAAACTAACCAGAGACATCTGCCCCTGTAGCGTGTGTATGTGTGTATGTACGTCAAATGCATTGACATTTCCTTGTTGTATACATTCTCTTTTCAGATGCTTGGCTGTAAGTGTACTTAGGATCTAAAGACTGTTTACTACATGCTATGCTACGTGAACCTACATCAGCCCAAACCTATCAGCACCTTTTGAAAGCATTGTGAATCAACTCATCCAGGCCATTTATTTTCACTGCAATCGTTTTTTAGTGATTTGAAAGGTGGAAAGGGGGGGGTTGGAGAGCCCTAATCACTCAGCATTTATGCTGGATTTTTCACAATGCAGGTGGAGCAACTGTTATTCACCTCTAGTAATGTCATAGAAGGCTTAATCGTCCTAAACCACAACCATAATGCCCTGGCTCTTCTCAATTCTTTTGTAAGAAATCCTGTAATCCTCAGAGTGGATGGATTCTTTGACTTTGTGAAGATTGAGAAATAAAGCAGGCATTGTGCACCAGTGGATTAATGTCAAAAAATGAGAGGGAGGGAGGGAGGAAGGGAAAAAAGAAATTGGATAATGGCAGAGGAGGAAGGTGAAGACAATTGCTAAGAGGAAAAGGAGCAAGATGGAATAATACAGCCATTCATGCAGCTCTGGATTAGCATCCCTTTATTGACTTTGCAAAAATCTGCATTGTGGGCTATCATCAAGGGCTAAATTTAGATCAGAAAACTCAGAGCAGCCCTGAAAACACAGCATGGAAAGAATAGGCTACACAGTGAAAGAGAGTGTGTAAAATTCTCTTGCAGTGTAACACAATTTAATAGCAAGGTAACACAATTTTAATAGCAAGATGTTTGGCCCCTGTGAAAAAGCTCTATCAACAACTGGGTATTTTAACAACTGCCACTATACAAGCATAGTTAGAACTCTTTTCCAGAATTTGTTTTGCCTGTATTTTGCTGATTTGGTGGTCATTTATATTTGTTATTTCTATTTCTGTCTTCTAGGCTAGCTTTCCACCAGAGCAGATTTTTAGAGCAATCTGTTTATAAGAAATAAGCATCACTGCAAAACTTCAATTCAGAAAGGAACTCTCCGCTCCATTCTTCTTATTTATTGATTTGTATCCTGTTATATTTATAAATATATTATATTTATATAAGTATATATGTAAGCATATGTGTATATATGTGTGTGTGTGTGTATTATATTATATAATTATACATAAATATATATACAGTGGTACCTCGGTTCACAAACTTAATTCGTGAACTGACTCTGTTCGCGAACCGAATTGGTCGTGAACCGAGGCACAATTTCCCATAGGGTTCAATGTTAATCCGTTCTGACCTTGTTTTTTGGTCGTAGATAAAATGTCCGCGGCTCCGGTTCGTGAAGCGAAACGGAGTTCGTGAACCCAAGCATTTTTACGAACTTTTCTGTTCGTGAAGTGAGGCGGAGTTCGTGAAGCGAAACAGAGTTCGTGAACCCGAGCATTTTTACGAACTTTTCTGTTCGTGAACCAAAACGGTGTTCGTGAACCGGAGCACATTTTTTGGAAAATTTCTGTTCGTAATCCGAATTGGTCGTGAACAGAGGCGTTCGTGAACCGAGGTACCACTGTACTTATTTATGTATTTGTATCCTGTTAAATTTATAAATTTTGGAGAAGGGCGGGATATAAATTGAATAAAATAAATAAAATAAATAAATAAATATAAATATATTTATATGTATAAATGTAAGCATATATAAAGGGAAAGTATGCTCCCTCCCATATTTGTGGCATACCAGATGCCTTGACAAAACATCTAATGTATATATTAGATGATCAGGATAGAACCAGTGGTCTAGTGGCAATTACAACTGCATCACATGTAATACTTCCCTGGTTCGAATCCCAGTAAGGGTATGGCTAGCTGATGAGAGCTAAATAGCTCGAAATAGATCTATCCTAGTCTCCCTGGTTTATTTCTTTATCAGCACAAAAACATATCATTCATATATATATAGCTGGCTGGGGAATTCTGGGAGTTGAAGTCCACAAGTCTTAAAGTTCCTAAGTTTGGACATCCCTGCGTTAAGGTAAAGGTTCCCCTTGCACACATGTCCTAGTCATTCCCGACTCTTCAAAAACCGAAGAGCTAGCGCTGTCCGAAGACATCTCCGTAGTCATGTGGTTGGCATGACTAATTGCCAAAGGCACACGGAATGCTGTTACCTTCCAACCAAAAGTGATTCCTATTTTTCTATTTGCATTTTTACGTACTTTCAAACTGCTCGGTTGGCAGAAGCTGGGACAAGTAATAGGAGCTCCCTCCGTTACACGGCGCTAGGGATTCAAACTGCCGAACTGCCAACCTTTCTGATTGACAAGTTCAGCATCTTAGCCACTGAGCCACCATGTCCCTTTTCCACAATTGCATAGCAGCAATTATTTTTGCCTGGCCTATATTTTATCTTCTTCATCGTAGTTGTTCCTGAGAATCTGCTAATTGTTTTTGGTTGCCTTGCCTTGCAAATTGTGATGGTCTGTGGCAAACCAGAAAGGACATTGCCGCCAGCCTAAATGAAGGTTAGAATATTTATGAGCATTGAAGGCCTGGCCTGAGCCAACCTATAATCCTTCCAGATGGAAAGATTTCTGCAAATACCCATTCCTTTGGCCTATATATCATTGCCCAAATGCAAACTCCCTCCAGCTAGGTGTAAATGAGATTGATAAACAGCATTACCTACAATGTCGTGTTTGTTTTATTTAAGTGAATTAATACAGCTGTTACAGGGCCGATAATAAGGTTTAGGGTGGAAAAGAATCTGCACACACTGTACTCATCCTGTCTTGCTCCCTTTCCCACAGCTCTCGGCCATCTCTCAGGAATGCCGTAACCCTATCCGTTCAATTAAAGGGGGAAAGTGGGGCTCAGCAGAAACCGTTTCCATGCGGATTTTGAAGTGTGTCCCAGATCAAATTTAAAACAATTCCATGCTGGGACTTTCTGCTGACCTTCTCCGTTAAAAATAAAAAATGCCATCGTGAGCTTCTGGGGTCACCGATATAACAACTGGATCGTTTTATAATATGTCATAAATCTTCTGCTTCTCTGAGCTTCCAGAGTTGATGAGGCCGGCTCCGACGCTCCGATGGACCCTTCGGATTTCCGTGGTGCAACTTAGTAATTTCTAAAGGGCTTCTCTGCTTCCTTCGAAAGGCTGTGCGGTTTACACGTCGTGGAGTGTTAAAACATTGCAACTTTGGACCTGGCCATTGGAAATGTTTTCAACTGGCTAGTTACTCTCGGCCTAGTTTGGGAGAGCTTCGTGTGAACTGCAGCCATGTCATTGTGTAGGAAATGGGATGGATGGAAATGACAAGGGTGCACCTCCAGGTTCAGATTTGGAGATGGACGCAGTGGCTCAGTGGCTAAGATGCTGAGCTTGTTGATCAGAAGGTCAGCAGTTCAGCGATTCGAATCCCTAGTGCTGCGTAACGGAGTGAGCTCCTGTTACTTGTCCCAGCTTCTGCCAACCTAGCAGTTTGAAAGCACGTAAAAGATGCAAGTAGAAAAATAGGAACCCCCTTTGGTGGGAAGGGAACAGTGTTCTGTGCGCCTTTGGTGTTGAGTCATGCCAGCCACATGACCACAGAGATGTCTTTGGACAGCGCTGGCTCTTCAGCTTAGAAAGTTACCTTTTACTATTCTTGATTTTCCGACAACCACAGAGAGAAGTTCCCTGAGGATGGGCTCCAGCACGAATCCAAAAGCCCAAGAAGACTAAACCTTCGATTTCAGGAATGGCTGACAAATATTATAGGAGTGTACCACTGAACTTCAGTCAACAGATGTGCCATTCAGAGAACAACTTTTGTGCATGCAGACGGAACGCTGTTCCCTTCCAACCAAAAGTGGTTCCTATTTTTTCCACTTGCATTTTTACATGCTTTCGAACTGCTAGGTTGGCAGAAGCTGGGACAAGTAACAGGAACTCACTCCATTATGCAGAGCTAGGGATTCGAACTGCCGAACTGCCGACCTTTGAGTGTCTTAGCCCCTGAGCCACCATGTCCCTTTTCCACAATTGCATAGCAGCAATTACTTTTGTCTGGCCTATTTTATCTTCTTCATCGTAGTTGTTCCTGAGAATCTGCTATCCTGCCGTCGTAGCAGTTGAACAATTACTAAACAAAGGGTCATAAGTCAAGGGTCACTGGAACCACACTGATTGATAATACGCCATTGATCGTTTCCTTCTTCGCTTTCCTTTCACCATCTTAACTCTTTTAAAACATTAACTATTTGCCTAGCCCTAATAAAAAATATACTTTCTTAGTGTGGGACTCCATTTGACAAAAATGATCCCAATCATTGCAAACTTAATAGGAAATAATGCCCAATCAATTTATATGAGACTAGCTGATAACCTGGTGTTGCCCGGGTATTTATTTATCCTAATCCTGTATTAGACAGGAAAGGGAATGAATTATATCTATTGTCTCACACAATATGCTCCACCTGCCCCACACACATGCGCACATGACCCCCTCCCATGCTTTGTTTTAGGCCTAGTAGGTCTCCCTGCAGCCTCCTGGGAGCAAACACAGGCTGGGGGGCCCTCATGCCACACACCCCTGTGCTCCCCAGGCCTACGCACATGACCCCTGCACTCCACACAAGTTCAGTGGAGCTGAGCTGGGTGACGGCTCACAGAGAGGTCTCTGCGTGCTGCCTGCATGCCAGGACACACACACACACACACCCTGAGGGGTGTTAGGGGTGTCTTACCCCCACAGTATTTGTTTGCAGAGAGTAAGCCACCTGTGTACCGAGTTTGGTTGAAATTGCTAAAGCATTCCAGAGTTATGCTGGAACATACATACACACAGCCGTTTATACATATAGAGATGCAAGTCATCTAAGGGTTATCTACTCCCTATACCCAAACAAGGTATCGCCACGATGTAGAAAAGACGTGGAGACTCTGCAAAGAGTGCAGAGAAGAGCAACCAAGATGATTAGGGAACTGGAGACTAAAACATATGAAGAACGGTTGCAGGAGCTGGATATATCTAGTTTGATGAAGAGAAGGACCAGGGGAGACATGATAGCAGTGTTCCAATATCTCAGAGGGTGCCACAAAGAAGAGGGAGTCAAACTATTCTCCAAGGCACCTGGGGGCAGGACAAGAAGCAATGGGTGGAAACTAATCAAGGAGAGAAGCAACTTAGAACTAAGGAGAAATTTCCTGACAGTTAGAACAATTAATCAGTGGAACAGAAGTTGCCTCCAGAAGTTGTGAATGCCCCAACCCTGGAAGTCTTTAAAAAGATGTTAGATAGCCATTTGTCTGAAATGGTATAAGGTTCCTGCCCACGCAGGGGGTTGGACTAGAAGACCTACAAGGTCCCTTCCAACTCTGCTATTGTATTGTATTGTAAGCATTGCACATGAGTTGCCTAATGCAGTGATTTCACTCAACCACCTCTCCAGGTCCAGGATTACATGGCAATTTGTAGCCGATAGGAGAGATAGCGTTGGAGTGTCGCTCCTATTATTATATCTGGAGTGTGCAACTTTTCTTAGAGCCCTAAGATAATCTTAGAACCGACCTGCCAAAAAGTGGGTGTGTCCAGGAAGAAAATATAATTTTAAATGGTTTAAGTGACGTGTAATTAAAGTGGCAATAAATACAATGCAGGAAGTAAAACTACTTCCCATGCATTTAT